>JAOCPT020167076.1:0-13949 GCA_026546935.2 Palythoa grandiflora | reverse complement strand
TTTTGTGGTAGAAAATTGACTAAAACTTAGCGATACAGCATAAAACACAAAAAGATTCACTGTAAAGACTGCTCAACCAACAATAAAGGTAGTTCGCCTCTATAAGATCGCTTCTTAATTTTTTGGCGACTTTACCCTCAATTTGTTCTGAAATTGTTCTTATTTCTGTGAACGGTTTTTATTTAAGAAAAAACAAAATAAAACAAGGTATTGGAAAATGAAACGCCTTATAGTGCGCTACATATGTATTGTACGGCTGAATTTAGAGGCGAACTACCTACATTGTTAGTTGAGCAGCTTTACAGTGAATCTTTTTATGTTTTATGCTACATCGCTAAGATTAAGTCAATTTTCTACACTAAAAAACTTTCTTAGTTATCAAGCCTCAGCCTGCATGAGCTTGTTCTTAGATTGTTCTTAAATTTTGGCAAATATGAGCCTCGTTATTCTTATATAAAGTTGTTCTTATAAAAAAAAAAGCGTGGAAGCGTCGCTCTTAGAAGATGCGTGGCACTTTCAACTGGGAGAATGAAATAAGCGTGGCGGTGTTTAATCGCGGATTTACTGTTATTGTACAAAAAACCTCGCTGGGTGCCCTTGCATTTTGATCTCATTTAAAATTGTACAAATATGTTAATTTTACAAGTTAATTTTACAAAACTAGTAACAACTGTTGTAATAACCAAACAGAGACGGGCGTCTGCACGCAGGCCAGTTGAAATGCGCTCCTTTAACAGTTCTCCTACTTCAGACCAAAGTTGTTAGACTCAACTCAACTAACTTTATTCAAACAGTCTCAGAAAGTATTCACACAGCTGTATACGTATATAACAGGCACCAGCTTCTGCTAGGGACTAAATTGTGACGGATTAGTTTCCCGCGCCGTCCAGGGGAAGTCAATGGCTCTCGGCTTAACCGCTTACAGAAAGTAGACGATAAAACTGGCTCCAATGAGCAACTTTGAGTCCCCACCCCACCCCTCCCTCTCCTCTGCGCAAGCTCCCCCTGGGCTTGTTGACCATCCGCCAACTTTGATTAAGACCTTAATTGAAGTCGAAGGAATCACACTCAAATGATTTTGGTGACATTCGGTCAAGAGACATATTTGCTTACTTTTTCATTGTCTGCGAATGTTTTCTTTTTCTTAATAGCTTGATCAGTAAACAGTGGAGAAAGATTTCTTCAGGGATGTTGAGGTTGCATTAGAACATCATTAATTATCAAAGCAATTAAACCGAATATCTATACCATTGTTTCTTGAAAACATCTGCCAGTACCCAGACTTCATTACAAGTGTAGTTAGTCGGCATCTGTATAAAGTTCCATCAGCCAAATATTTAAAAAAATTAGGTTTCATCAAGGCGAAATTTTTTCGGTCCGGAATACAAGCTTTCCGTTCCAAATATTAAATATTTTTCTGTAGTACTAGTGGCAATAAATAACAAAAATTCTCCGGATTTATCAAATTTAGTTTATCGTGGAGCTAGATATCAGAACATATTATAGTCTGCAATAACCCTTCACTTCCTCGAAGTTTGCAGCATCTCTTAGTTTCTAATATTCACTATATTGTAAATAAAAATTTTGAAAACTTACATCAAATCTGTCCAGATTCCCTGATTTTCGATCAAAATAAGAAAAGTTAATCACCACTTGCCGCGCTTTCTACTTTAAAATCTATAGGACATAACAAATGTTATCTCATTTACTCTTCCAAAAACTACCGCGTCTTCAATATTAATAAGTGATTTGAATCCATTTTGAGAGAAAATTATAGATATTTTATCTTTGCGTGCAAACATTTTGAGAGATCTTTTATCGGCCGTTTGTGTTTAAATGCGTTCAATTATAATCATTTCGAAAATTGTGAGTGTGACAGCAGCAAACCCAAAACATTTTGCTTTTTTTTTTGTTTTCGCGGGCATTTTCCTCGAGTAATTGGAAAAGAGACAATAGGCGCAATTTTTCGGAGATTCAAAGATTTGTTTCATGTTCTAAACGAAAAGATGATAATCTAGCTCATTTCATTGGTGTCGGAATTACTCTGTAAATTTTCATTTACACGTACAAATACAAAAACAGGGTCCATGTCAGACCAATTAAGCCGAAACTTCTATTTGCAATAATTTAAAAAGTTTGTGTGTTTATGCTCCAAAATCTTTTGTATAAGCTACAAAAATTGGTGGCGTTTATAATACAAATATATTAATTGTGGCATCACTGTTTTAGTTTCGTTTTAGTATCTCTGTAGAACAAATTGCTTAAAGATAATTCGAATAAAAACAGATTACAATTAAGGACGGCATGCTCAAGATAAAATTAAAGAAAAATATTTGTACGGTAAATTCATCTCAAAAGATTACCGTTTAAACAACAGTGTATCTCGCCGATGCCTGAAGGCACAAGGTGTAAGATTGTCCACTATTCGTTTTTATCTTTTAAATTTATCGAGTGTTAACGATGAGAATTCAACACATGTGATATGTAAAAACCAAATAAGCAAATATTTTAAAGGAAGTCATGTTTTGAAAGAAATAAGAATCGGCCATCGCAACTTGAATATTTGTGAATTGTGCACGCGGGTTGAAAATGTTCATCTTTCATAGATTTTGAATTGTTTATGGTATCGTGGTATAAGCAAGTGCGATAAATCTCTGTGTATTTATGTGAGATAAATCTTCATTTTAACGGGTTCTATTATACTCGAGATTTTGAGTACAATAGAAGTACTCGTTTCACTTCAACATTTGCATTAATGATGTCGAAAATAAAAGCAGACACTTAGGAAAAAAGTGGACACTTTGTTTTCTCGTTAGTCAGTTTACTTTTCGTTTCATTTTCTTGACAGGGTGATTATTAAGAAATCTTGCGTTTCAATTGCCTTTGTCTTCCCTCAAAACAATTCAATATTTGCTGGAGTTTTAAATAATAAACTTTGGATCTATTTTCAACCTTTTGTTCTTCTGGTAATAAAGTCTGTCTCACGACGGGCGGTTTTATAAATAAAACTGATGTACACTTTGACATCTGCTCTTGAATTTAAATAAACGGTTTAAATATGACCGCAAAACGCAGACATTTATTTGGTTGACAATCGAGACACATTGCTTAAGTGAAACTCTTGTTTCAGAAAAAAGTTTACAAGGTATCAAATATTGTTGAAATTCGAAATGAAAGTGAGAAATAGATTTATCTGTTTGCCAGATTCTATTTGCGGCTTGTTTGTGTAACAAACAAACCAAGAGAGATTTTCGAGTTTCCGATATCGTGGAAATTGGAGGAACATTAAAAAGTGATCAAGTCTGTTTGTTGTTATATTACTGATCGTACTTAAATTTCGTTCATTTAGTTGCTGGATTGAAATAAAAGACAAACAAATAACAGCAGCTTTAATGTCATAACTTTGTAGAACTTTGAAAGATTGGTGACAGTATTGACATAAAAAAGCAATTACTAGAAAATGGATAACATTCGGGCAAGCAAAGCCATTAACAAGAATAAAATAAAAGGTCGCCTTTTGACAAGAAAACACTACTCTTTGTTGTAAAACGCTTATTCAGATACTTGGAAAATACGATAAAAGGCAAACAACAGCGTATCGCCTCAATAGATTTTCAAGACAAGTGTGTAGGACGTGAAATCGTGGCACGGATTTTGATTGCCAAAAAGAGAAACTCCATCGTAATCCTCCAAAGAAACCGATTACTTTATTTTTAGCCGGCTTTCTTTTAATATCAAAACTTGCGCCTCAGGAAAAAAAATAGCAAAATGACACAAGTTTATCAAAAAGTGAGCTAAAACTTTACATAAGAATTAATAAATGTGGCTAGTTGAATTACTTGATTCAGAAACGGTTGTTCGTGTTTAGACAATACCATGATAATTGCAGATTTCGATTTTTGTTGTATAAGCGTGGCTTCCTTTCTTTCAAATTCTATAATAAATGCCTTTTTCAACTGCACAATGAACTCCTGCCATCTGCCACCTCATTCTTTTAAGTGATTGTTCTAGCAAACTTGCAGATACAACGAAATAAACGAATTCGGCAGTGCTTTGAGTTTTAAAAAGAACAAAATTTCAACTTCAGATGGAAAAGTTTCTAGGCCTTTATGACGATGATACTCGTTAAGCGGTACGCGTCTTTGAAGTGATTGTTATCGCCCGAAACACTTAAAAGGGCGATAAACAGCGAACGATTCAAAACCCCTCTCAACGCCATTTGCCAATAGCTTAATTCGTGCCATTCATTCCGGACTCGCATTTATTTATTTTTTCTTTTTTCGAGCCGCCATTCAGGCAGTGTGCCTTATGGATGTAATCTTTTGTTATGATGATTTATATATTAAGAGCAATTGTAATGCATTGAGCTTTGTTGTACATGTTATCTTTTCTTGATCGGCCATTTATTTATTTATGTCATCTCTTCCATTCATCGCCTCATGTATATTTTATTATGTTGTTATTTCATTCTCTTGTCTTTCTATTTCTTTTATATAATTATAAATACGCCGAACGAGATTTACAATACATGGCGATATAGGCTGCTTCGGCAAGTTTTAAGAGATTGTTGGCCAATGGAGCCTAAAGCTTAGCGTTGTTTCAAAATAGATCGCACGCGCTACTTGGGGCATGTTTGTCTAGAAGTAGAATATTTTTTTTTAAAACAGCAACCAAGATTAAACCCAACTTCCGTTCAAAAACCGAATTTACAGGAAATCATTTTCTTGGTAGGGAGCCTTTTCTTTCGTATTACCCGTAATCATTAGCAAAAAATGCTTCCTTCAGACTAAGGATGTTTCACAGAAGGGGAGCATTAAAGAAATATAATTGTTTTCACCTGATTTTGGGGAGAAGCTTTGAAAATTTTTGGCTCTTTGTGATCGCTAAGCACCCAAAGTATGTGTGTTTATGCAGTTTGAGATAGTTTACACCTATGAACAATGAAGGCGCGAATATAGTATGCGGTTTTTGTCCTTCACTTTAGTTTTCGTAATACCTGCCTTGTGCCAAGTAGCGAAAGTGCTGCTAAAATATGCTTGCTTCTTCAGATTAAGTGAGATCCCCCGTCAAAAAATACATCTGAACTAACAAAAACTCACAAATTACCTTCGTCTGTAATTTTAATCTGTGCCCGGTTAGCTTTGTTAAAGGTAAATTACAAATTGAAAATTTCACTTTTGTGAATAGTTGAGCGACCTACTCCCGCAATTTACATTTTCAATTTCTGCGTTCGTTAATCGAGTCTCGAAAGCCACTAACCGTTCAATAAAATACGACTAACTTCTACATTTTAAATATACACATTCACTTGAGAGTTTTAGGAGAATTCTTGGCAGGTTGCGTATAAGCAACTTATACCTTGGTCAAGTATTTCTCTTCATCCCCTTTACCAGATTGAAAGGGAATGCTTCGTCTGGGTAAACCATGAGAATCTATGGTTCGTTTACAGAGAGAACATAGTTTATATTAGCCATTTGGATAATGTTCGTAAATAGCTCATTCTGATAAATACATTTAAAGTTCAACTAGAGAAGCAAGTATGCCACTGGCCGTCTTACGTCTTGTGTTTGGAGTGAGCAGTTACAGGGAACAGTATATTGTCCGTTCGCTCCTTGAACCGCGTGAAAGTGAGAATGCGGACCAAGATGTCCTGCACCTGGGACTAACGGAACTGCAGGCGAACTTAGAAGTGCTGAATTCGAGGAGACTCCATTGGGATAAAGAGGATGCGGATAAATTCCGCTTGAACCCAGATATTCGGGCCGGAGAGAGCTCGGCATTTCAATTCCACAGAGCCTATCCAAGCGCGATCCATGACCTGCTCCTGAAGTTCCATCCAAACCGTAAGATGAGCTCACTGGGAGAAAAGATCGCGATTTACTGCTAAATGTTGTGAGCGAGTCACTCGTAGTAAGCGATGTCGGTACAGAACACACTGCAGGAGGTGTAAAGTCTTTAGAATATTCTCTATACTTTGAAACTTCTTCAGGAGTTGGTATACAAGGCAAGGGAAAAGGATAACGATCGTTTTTTTTCAGCAATGATTTGGGCTTTCGTCGAGGTCTGTATTTGTAGTCCGGATGATCTTTCATGTGCTGCGCTCTCAAGAGTTTTGCTTCTTCTACAAACGGCAGTTTATCCTTATCTGTTAAATGCTTCCATTCAATTCCTAGACGTTTACTTATTTCGGAGTTATGCATTTTCGGATTCTCTTGGGCAATTTTTCTTCTCTTTTCTCGCGACCAAACCATAAACGCGTTCATGGGTCTTTTAACATGATCTAACGGTTTTGACATACTGAATGGTTTCGATTGAACGAGCGAGATTCTATCTCCTAGTAAATTCTAGGTCGTCGAACTTTCACCACTTCCTAGCTCTACAACGGCTGGGGCGAAATGACGGGCGAGCTATTTCCACGCGCGGCAAGATCAAACGTTTTTACAGCGAAGAGCATGCGTGTGCGGTAATTGAGTTGTTGCACAGCGTGGAGTGAAGGTTTCGTAACACGTCATTTTGTGAACAGGCTATCCAATTAGATGCGGCAGTGTTGAATTCAAAAATGTTCTTTGAATGCTCCTGCCAAAAAACAATGTTCTCAATGTATTTTGTTGATTAGTTCTCCAAAGAGATATTTGGATTTTGTAAATAATTTTCTTAGTTGGCTTTGCCGCGCGACAATGAACCTATTTTTTGTTCTGCTGCCATCAATTGGCTCTCTATTGTTTGAGAACAATGCGAAAAAAGTCAAACTGTCCACGCGTTGTCATAAAATTCTATGCGAGAAAGCTTTTGTAAACATAAGAAATGTGTTTTTCGCTTTTAAATTTCATTTTAACTTCGGTCTGGTTTTATGCACGTCGCACGATTCAAAATCGGGAAAGAAATAGTTAATATTCAACTTGAGCAAAAATTTATTAATTTATATTAAAGTATATGAAAGTAAATAGTCATTCACATCCGATTCTGTGGTAGTTGCTGTCAGTTTCTTGCGAGAATTGCCATACAAATGATCAATTATGAAGCTTTTATTTACACACTTAGCATAAGAATACAGCGTGCTTATGAAAAACTGGCCTCTCGGCATGGGATTGGCGACAACAATAGAAAGCTGGAACAAACAAGAAAATAAAAAATTGGCCTCACAACGGACAGAAATCAAGGGTCACGTGCCAAAAAAAAGAGATTATTTTCGATTTGTATCATTTCGTATCACCGCGTCACTCGGCATTGATCTTTGATATCAAGGGTTTATTGAAGCTCTTCATATTTTATTGAATTATGAATCTAACACACCGGTTGATTGTGTTGTTCGTTTGCATTTTCAATTCTAGCTTTATTGCTTCGCTGATTTATTGCTGGAGGCGAAAAAGGAAACCAAAGAATAAGTGGCCTTTATGAATAGCCACTACTTCCTTTTTTTAATAATCTTTTGTTTATGAACAATGCCCTGAAAGAACTAACTCGTTATCATAATAATCCCTGAATGCATGCATTCAAAACCTGTTTTTATAAGGGTTCCGCCGATAGAATTGAAGTATTAACATAAGAATGGTCAAATGACTTGGTTAATGAGATCATTTGCAGGAGACAGATTTCAAATTAAAATTGCACCCACATAAAACTTTATAAAGCCCGAAAAACTAGCACTGAATTTGCCGACTATTGGTATAAGGCTGGGGAAGTATAATTACACAATGTGAAACTAACTCAGTAACTGAGTGCTAAGGCTGTGTATTGAGTAACGATAATTCGTAAATCCCACCTTAAAATATTTTATTATTTGAGAAATCTTTCTGTCAGTTTCGAATGGAGCAAAATTATTCTCAAACTTATAAGTCTTATCGTTTACTGATCAACAAACTCCGCGGAAGATGAAAAGGAGACAAACTCAAAACAAGCTTAAAATCACAAAGCCTCAAGCTTGGCTAATTATAATATTGCGAAACACAGTGACAGCGTTTTTGTAGTGAAGAATTGTTGCACACAATGAAAAAGATTACTTACTCGAAAGACTAGAAAGTCCTTTTTTGTTATCAATTCATGTTTGTTTGTTTGGCTCTCCAGTGAAAGAGCTGTTTATAATTAGGCAAGTTTTGGCCTCGAAACAGCAAAAAACTATTGGTTAACAGACTGGCTAATTAATCTTCAATCGTTCTATGTGTGTAGTTCTTTGAGAAAGATGTTCGCAAACGGACGGCAAGCGTAATTATTCGACCGCAATTTTAATAATGCAGTCTTATATTATTTCAAAAAATTATTAAAGAATATGAGCAGTGTATATAATAGTTAATAAAACCAACAGTCGCGACAAGTTTATTGAATAACAAGATGTGAACCTGTTTCTGATGCAATAAACGTATTGAAAAAGGGAAATTGCTTTCACTGTGGGGCGCAGTGTTCGCTCCCTCTCGATAATAAACGACTTTTGTCATCAACTTTTCTGTCATTGTCTCGACTCCACCGTAATATGTTTGTATAAAATATGAAAAGTCGTGTTATCCAAACATCAAAGATCTCTTTTTTTGCCGATTGTCAGAGGATTTCCAAAAGCAACGGTGAACGCGTCTCTCCAAATTAAACCAAATTCTAAAAGTGACTCGCCACAAATAGTCGAAAATATTATTGTGTTAAATCATTATTTTCTTCTTATGGTTTTATTAGAAAAGCCAGTAACACATTAGCTGAAGTCCTGATAAAATATTTATGGCTAAGAACAGTTGAGTTGAAGAGCAACCAGAATAGCAAGGCAGGGAGTATTTGAAAGTCATATGTACAACCATACCCCCTAGATTTCCTTTTTGTGTTGTCCGCGATTTGTCAAACGCGAGCACAGCACGACAAAAATTCGACTAGCAATTTTTGGTAATAAATCCTGTAGATACGAAGAAAAGATAACGGCAGGAAATTGCTTATTTTTCTCATAAATACAAAGAAATTTATCGGTTTATGAGAAGCTTTGCTCTGGCGAACCGCAGAGTTTTAAAACAATCGCTTTTTGATATTAAAACCGACTGCCCTTCAGGTGCTTGTGTGGCTTTGAAGATTTTCGAAATAGTAGTTTTATTACTAAATCAGAAATTAGTTGATGTGTTTGGCATCACATATATAGATATGAGATTTAGTTAAGAGTTTGAGGGAACTTGCTAGTCGTGCGATTAAATATCTATATTTTTTGCGTTATCGCTACCAGACATTCGATTGCGGACTTTAATCTCAGGTTTTCGTTATATTCATTTTGAGACGAAGAAAATTGTGGGAGGTCTTGGAATTTCGTATTTTAGCATTTCAAGTCAAAAACATTAACAAATAAAGTCGATAATATCAGCTAATTTTTTGTGCAAATACTTTTATTTTGAATAAAGCGGTCGTGATAGAAAAAAGTCTCAAAACCAACACGATACATTATCGAAAAGCGAATTCATTCAACATAACTAATCCCCGATTTAAGTCACTTTTGTTTCTGCTAAATGAAGCGGCATGCATTAAAAAAGCCAGATAAAAACTTCACCAAGTGTATTTGCTTTTCTGTTTTCCTTTTCAAACCAAATAGGATTGCTCGACTTTTCATTTTAACAAAGAAACAAAATTATTTTCCTGACCTAGCATTCTTAGGTTTTTCAACTTTTTACTTTTCTGGCAAATCCTGGTTTTAATTCACAGGTTTTTTCAACTTTGAGATATCATTGCAATGACTATTTTGATAAAGCTATAAAAGAAGAAAAAATAGGAGACAAAAAAATTTTCCCAAACAAAAGTTCAACTATTTATAATTGTGAAAAATCAGACACCAGTTTTTTAAGTAAACCATTCGTGAAATCAATATGAATTTGATTACAATTCTTTCACAATTGCAAGTTCTATATTTTGTTTTGAAAGTGATATATTGACATAAAAACTTGTGTTAGCCGAATGAAGGTCGAAGTTTATTTCTAAAATAAATATTGCAAACCAAGAACAAGCATATAAAATACATTGTATACAACTCCTCAGTTTCAATATATTTTATTTTTTATTTCATATGCCAAAAGGCCATCGCTTGCGAGCCTTCAGAAGAAAGGGCCATTCAGCGACTGAACTTGACTAAAAGATTTGAAAGCATCGCATATTTTGCAAACCATATGTATAAACCAGAAATATGGACTGTTCTCTGCCGGACGATTACACAACAGGAAAAGATTTTTAAATCAGTTTGCTTTCAAAATTGCTAGGTAATTTTATGAAGATAGTTTTTAAATCAATAAATCGCTTCGATTGTCCTTATTCACTTTTTTCACCTACCGCGTGTACATATTACAAAGTCAGGACGAAAAACCCGAATTTGATCGATTGCGTGGGCTCTATTCTTTCATAATTACACGAAATGAAGTTTTTCAAAATCAAACAAATTTTCCGTGAGAATTTTTAGAGTTTATTGAAACTGAAGTATTTTAAGTTTACCCATAAAGTTGAACCCACCGCAAATGTTTAATTTGATGCGTAAATAGTGACGCCATTACAAAACAACAACTTCTAATCTAACGGCAGGTTATCTCACTTAGAAAAATCAATAACTGCTGTCTGAACAAACTTGGAACAAAATTAAAAAGTGTATTTTTGATTGATATTTAAACTTTTTCATTTGTGGAGCTTTTTCAATTGCTATTCAGTGAAAGAAAAAGCCTTAAAACTGAGCACATATTTGAAATCGGAAAACTTTGGGAAACTGGGTATATATTAGGTTTGCAAATTATCGCGATATCGGTGTTAGGCAAGTAATTAGAATCTAAACAAAAAGAAATTTTGGAAACTGTTCTAGTTTAATATAATTCATTATTTAAAATGCCGGCTAAAACATTTTTAGGTCGTTTCTGGTTCGACAAATCTGTAAACTAACAAATCATTATGTTAAAAGCAGATGGCTCTTCGCTTGAAAGTCAGTTCAATCCGAGCTTTAATCTTGTTTTCCCAATGCGGTCATTCTCGAAAATTTATTAAAATTCAATCTGCTTTTAGCTCGGTGGAGTTATAAATTGTACTAATAAGTGTTTTCCACATGCGGCGAGAAGATTAGTCAGTAATACAAAATGTAAGCAAACTTTATTTTGTGTTTTACCACAGATTAGAATCTTTCAATAATAAATCTTTATTTATGCGACTTTCTTAATGACAACACATAGGGTTTTAAAGCTATTTTACTTCGAGTTCTCTTTGATGCAACCGCCTTGATTGTACAGTCAAGAATGGCCTCAGCGAGACAACAAAGCTCTCTATAAATGGCTTTGTCCTGGGTGCAATCGCTAAACACCCTTAGTAATTTAACCTATTCTTTGTGTTAGATTTCTCATTACTACAAAAATCTCAATCTATTGTTTGATCAAGAATAAATAGCATTTGCAAATTTGTTAGTTAGGGAAAATATAACGTCGAAATAAAAACTTAAAAACCTGTTTTGGAGCTGTGAAAATTGGACGATAAGAGCTTGTCGGCTTTTACGGACGGGATGTGTAATGCGAAAGAAATGAACATTCTTGAAAGTCAGTAAATTGTTCAACGTGATTTTTCTTAAAACACTTTGAAGGCTGTTTCATGATTGCTAAGGTAAAAAACAACTAAAAAACAAAGAACAGAAATAATATGAACAATGAAAAATATATATCGGCTGGACAAAGGGTAGAACTTTAAATTTCAAAGGTAAACTAAAAGTTTTTGTATAGGCGCGCACAAAAGACAAGTACGTGTCAAAGTTTCGTCTCACGCCCACCAGCGAAAATTTACAAAAAACGAAACTAAATACGTTCTAATAAAAATATCGAAAATATACCCACGAATGACAAGAAAGAATGTGTGCTTTCTTTGTCGTTATGTGACTGAAATATCAGTGTAAATTGTAGCTGTAAATTTGTACGGTTTGTCTTCGTTAAACCGCTAGTTTTTTTGTAAAGCTTTCTTTGTAGGCACAATGCCAACTAGTTTTACCGAAAAAACGCTAATTCATGTCCACATTCATATGTTTTCGACTTGAATCGGCAGTGCGTTAAAGCCGTTATTCAAAAAAAAGATTTACAATGTAAACTCAAATTTGCACAGACGGAAAGATGGACTGATGGCGCCAAACAAATGGCCATTTGTTAATTTATTTTTCACAAATAATATTTTGGCGAATGACAAACAGATGGCGAAAGCGATTAAGCATCAATGGCTGATAGAAAACCCAAATCCGTACCTAATTTCATCTGTTTAATAACTAACGATGTTTCCAAAGACTATAAACATGTTTTATCTAAATCTTTCTAGCTGTTCCGTGTTTGAGTACAGATGAATTAATATTTGATTGGAATTGTGGAGTGGCAGAGATAAATTGATTTTCCCAGTTAACACTTCCTATCATCTCAATGTCATTTTAATGTATATAAATCATTATTAGTGAATTCTACTTTTGCATTCTCTGTTATTGTTTCACGGAGGCGTGGGTGTCAGAAGTTCAGTTCAAAATTGATAACAATTTGGCTTGATTTAGGTGTTTAAAATATTTTACTGGGCGCATTTCTAGTTTTAACCAAACAACTAAACGCCTATTTTATAAGAAAATCCAGAACAGATTAAACTGGCCAAAATTTAAGAACAATTTAAGAACAAGCTCAAACCGTGGCTTGCTAACTAGGAATCAAAGTTTAAATGATATAAAAATGACTGAAACTTGTAATTTAACTAAGCAATACAGCACAAAACACTAAAAGATTCACTATAATCTGAATGCTAAGGTAGTTTCATCTAAATTCAGTCGTACAATACATGTTTGTTGCGAGGCATACCTTAATTCTATTTAGTTTTTTTTCACTATAAAACGCTCACAGAAATAAGAACAAATTAAGAACAAATTGAAGCTGAAGCCGCTAAGGAATTAAGTACTATGTTCCTTGGTAAAATTTGCTGGTTCGTATAAGAAACAATGTGTAAAATATTTGCTTCCAATTGTTTTTTATTTTGTTTTTAGTTAAAACTAGGCAGCACCTTCATTCCTAAAAAATTGAGGTATTTTCTCATAAAACCTTCAACGTTGTTGCCTTGATAGCTGCTTTACAGTAGAGTCTGTTTCTTTTTGGTCGCTCTCATAAACCATGCAGACATATAGTCGTTACAAAAACCATTTAGAACTACTCTGTTTCCATTTCTCTTCATCTCTTCTATTTCAATTAGTCCGTTACTTTTGCGTTGTTGTTTGAAAAAGAGTAAAAAGCGAAAACAAAATATCAACTCTCTTGGAATAGATTTTTTAGATTGATCATTATTTCCTTTTAGAGAAGAATAGAAGTTTTTAGGCAGAATCACACCTTTCCCACGATTCATGCAAAACACAACGACCCTGGTTTATGTTTTACAAGATCAATTTCAGAAAACGTATAAACACCGAGAGCAATTCATCTTTAAATGCTGGCTATTAAAATCAGGAAGCGATTTAGATGGCGAGCTAAACAAACAGCAACCATCAAAAATACCAACTACAATCTTTTTTTAAAAAGAACCAGTAAATTTTGACAACTCATTTTTTAAAATTTTTGGCGACTTCGGCCTCAATTTGTTCTTAAAATTGTTCTTATTTCTGTGAGCGGTTTTTATTGAAGAAAAAACAAAATATAGACAAGGTATTTGAAAACGATACACCTCGCACCACATATGCATGTATTGTATGATCGCGACTGAATTTATAATTTACAGGCGAACTACCTTCATTCAATCATTGTTTGTTGAACAATCTTACTAGTCTTTAGGGCTCAGATTATAGTAAACATCAAATTGTATTTTGTATTTTATGCTGTTTGCTAAGTCAAATTATGAGTTTTAGTCAAAGTTTCTACCAGGAAAACTATTCCCCTAGTTATCTAGTCTCAGTCTGAGCTTGTTATTAAATTGTTATTACATTTTGACAATTGTTAAACGGGGACCGTGGGGCACAATTTTCAGGGGGGAGG
>JAOCPT020167075.1:0-22079 GCA_026546935.2 Palythoa grandiflora | reverse complement strand
CCTCTCCCACCCCCTAAAGTCTATATGAATCGATATGAGATGCTGCCCTTAGTTTCACACAGTTTTTTCTTTGAAAAATAACACTATAAAACTATAACATACGGGCGTACGGATCAATTCCTGTCATAAACTGAATCTTTTTGTCGTAAAAACTCTTATTTTTGACAGTCAGTGAAACACTGAGTTGCAATACTTGTGTAAAGACGCGACATGCACAAGTCGCCTCGTGCGACCGCCATTTTGTTTGCCTGGCATGCAACGTGGCGGCGTAGTTACGGTTGCTATGGAGTTATGTAACTCGTGCAAAACCTTTAATGGCCAAGTTGGAAAAATTAATGATTTTAAAATTACAAGCAAACAAACTAAATGCAGCTTTAGTCTGATGTCGTAGTAAAAGATTCTTCTTTAATGAGAGTTTCAGAAACCTGTATAAATATTATTATGTCATAGTCTGTTTGCTCGCTCACACGCTATATTGCAGGTGTAATCGCATCCCACGTGTTGACCCACGTTTAAGCCTAATATAATAACAGCAAATTATCACATTGAGAGGTCTGTGCTGGTAAATGCTCGTTATTATACTGAAACACAATCACTATCGTCTTCATTGGTTCGCGAAATGTTCAGGCTGCTGTTCAAATATCCTGATTATTTTTGGTCATTTGAACATTTTTTGTATCAGGTTTCAATGAAACATCCTTTTTTATTTTACAACTAGGTATTAATTCAAATTGTTAATACCTCTATATTTCTTGATGCAGAAACCTAATGTATTCATTATATTGTACCCAAACCCATTTTACGGAACTACCTAGACAGAGTATAAATGAATTTACAAAACGAATTGTTTTATTTGACCTTTAATATCCAAAACGTTTTCATTTTCAAAAGTTCGCTTTTGTTCAATCCGTTTATATATTGACACAAAGAAAAGTGTTCTTATCAAAACTGGACCCGCAACCTTGCGCCTAATCTTTTCCACCCGGCAAGACCTGACGTAACAGTAGATCATAAAGTTTCTATTTTTCCAGTCTTAGCTACAAAATCAGAGTTTTGTATTTACAGAAATACGTCTTCTGCTTTCATGTTGCTGTTATTAAACACTACAATACTGAGCTAAGAATTTGATATTGATAAAACATATTTTAGCTCTTTTTTTATATTACCACAGAATATCACTTGACAAGGACCGCCAACGACATTTCGGATAATCGTGTCTGCATGACAAGAAATGTTGTGGCTGAAATTTTATTAATGCAATTCCGCAACCTGGTAGCCGTAGGAATAGTTAGAATTCCTGAAGTTACACAAAGTTTCCAGGTCCAACTGAAGATTTATTTAAAGTTTAATAAGTGTTAAAGACAGAACGGCATCTTCAAATATTGATTTTAATGTCATATCTTGTATACCTTGTATAAACACTTTGCTATTTAGGTGTAGTGTTGGAAATAGAGCGTTACCCGCCCAGAATGTTCAAGTGATTTGAAAAACTGTTGTTAACATAACTCATCCCCCAATTTTATTTTTCTAGTTGCAGTATATATTGTTTAAGATGAGACTGTATGTTTGTTTTGCCTAAGGATACCTTCAACTATAACGAATATTAGCATTTAAGTTTGCTTGTTTATACGGTGATGCGATCTCCTGCAGTGATTAAAGTAATGGCGAAAGAAAGATTTATGTATTTATGTAGATTCGGGCATAGCCCCTTTACAAATCGTAATATTTTACAACGTAACCAGGAAATCTATTTTGTTTATAACAATCACGCGTGAATTCCATTTACTTGCTTAATGTTCATTTGGTTTGTTAAATGTTTCTCTGTTTTAACCATATGCTTTTGTCAGTTTAGATTGCTTAGGAAGTAATAATTGAAATAAAGAAAATAATAATAGAACTAAAAAATATTTGTACAGGAAGCGCGGGTCTCTTAAGTAGTTTCACGGATTCCCTAATTCTATAAATATACCCTACGCGAGGCTTACACTTAACCGCTGTGCTTAAGGCGCTATTAATTGGATTTCGAATGTGTTTTCAAAAAAGAGTTATTACATACTAGAACCTTGACACTGGAGTGCGTAGACTAACAGAAGGCAAAACAATTTCGAAATGTCTGGAAAACTGGAATGATTAATTGCTCGTTCTATAATTTACAGCTACCACTAGATATTTATTACCGGATGTGGCGTCATTACCATCGTATTGGTTCAACTACAAAAATAGTTTGTTCAACCTTTAAGAAATATATAGTTATATTGCCAGCTAACACTGTTGGTATTAGATTGATACAGTGCAGAGTAACAGGACAAAATCTCAGGTTTTCTTTGCACTGTTTGCAGTTGTTCTATTCCAAACTAAAGGAATTGGAAGACTAAAGCCAGAGACCAAGGTTAGTTACTGTTAGGTTCTTTCTTTTTGTTGACTCCGTTTAAATTTACTGAATTTGGATTGAAATAAGAACTTTTTTTTGATTTGAGCATTACTGCAATATTAATCAACAACTATCAATTGCTAAAGTTAATCAGTCGGGTAACATTTTTGGGTGACAGCTTTGTGTGGCAAATGATTAATCAAAATAAATTTTGATCATAACACTTCCGATCATTCTATAGCAGCCTACAATCATGTTTTCTTTTTGTTTTCTAGCATAGAATTACTTTTTAGCATGGCCACAAAAGGAAGAAACCTTTTACAAATCTTATCGTTTGATAAAACAGTGTTTATAAAAGAAGTTAATGTAACTGTATTATAGTATATGAAAATTATGAAAAAAGGTGCAAATTATTCTGTGCACCTCCCTGAAAAAATATTCGGTATCGCCAGAAGGTGATGCTCCAATTTGGGAAAACTTCGACATAGACACATTGACTATCAATATTCTAGCCACAAACTTTCGGATTTAAAGGAGAAGTTTCTTTAATTAGTTTTTTGTGATAATGATACAGCCATACCAGATTACTGAATCAGCGAATGTTGTGTGGAACTGATGCAGTACGGTGTCTTTTGTTCGACTTTAAAATGACGGCCACACAATGTCAATGAAGGTGTTTTTTTCCAGTTCAAATGGTTACAGTTCTCGCACACTGTTTTAGCAGTTGGAAAAAAAACCACTTAAATTGGTATTTAAGGTTACTGAACACCTTGACAGGTGTTTCTAGTTTTCATACGATTTCTTGCTTGATATTTATCACAGACGATATATTTGTTATTGTAAGGACGAACTGACGCTCTACGTTCGATTCAGTTTTTTCCTTTATGAAATCAACAGTAGCCCAGATCTCATAACTTCTGCTAGTGTTTGTCACCGTTTTAACTTCGTCAAAGTGTGCGACTTTTGTTTGTGAAAGCCGATCATTTTTTAAATTTGTTTCTAGAAAATTGCAAATTTATATTTCTATCCGAGAGGCGCAGAAATCGATTAACAAAAAATCAATCAGGACTTCTTTTCAAACTCGCCCACACGGTTTTGTTCTTTAAGTATTTCTCTATAGTTGTACTAGAAACCCTCATTTTTGTAAGAACTGGAACCGAGAAAACAGCGTTTGAACAATGAACCGTGTAGCTTCCCGACTGTCGGTAAAAAAAAATATTTTGCAATAACTCACGAACAAAATTAGCCATTGAAAACAAATTATATAAAAGATCTTTTTCAATAAAACAACATAATTTGCTTTTTCAATTTTCAGGTATTTTCACATTTCAGCCTATTCATTGACCTTAAATAACTACTGCAATACTGGTTTCAACGTTCACTGGTTTTGTTGTATGCCAGATTGAGTGTGGTGCTTTTTGTTCGACTTCGGTTTTGCATTTCGGTAAACAAGCAGCTATATCGAATACGAGATCGAATACGGGCACACAAAATTGTTAGAAATTACAGCCATAGCCGAAGGATTTAATGGATTCCAAACAAATTGCAGAAAGGTACATGTGTTCAGTTACTGATTTCAGATAAATACAATAATAATTAATATATAGTTGTCTGTTTTGTTAGAATTGCATATATAGGGAAATAATAAAACATACCGATACGGGTTCAGTTTTGTTTGTTGAAACTTTACTGAAACATATTCATGCACTGACACATATATATTTATAAGTACATGTATATATAACTGCATGTAATACCGTTTTTAGGAGTGCAAAAATAAAGGTAGTTGTTTTGTTATTGTCGATGCTGCGGAGACATAACAGTTTGATCTAAACCTCTTTAGCAATATCTAACTTTTCGCAAGTAAATTGTACTTCATTAATACTTTCCACTACTTATTTTCTGACACTATAAGTTTGAGTAGATTATATTTTGAATAGTTTGTGGAATGGTAAATCAAAAAGTACCCACCCGGTATCACTGTCAGTTTAAAAAAATTTTGGTTTTAAAATTTTATTCCCAAAACAAACATAAAACAAATTTCAAACTAATTTTGACAAAAGTTTCAAAACCTTTGTGTGATTGCATGGCTTTACTTGTTCTTTTCTACTATAACATGGAAGTTTTCCATCACAAATCTGAACTAATGTGGAATGGTGAAGAAATGTGTGTTGTAGTGATTTTTAGTGGTTTTCATTATCACTAAGATATGTTCGACATGCATAGCTCTGAATATTGTACAGAGTAGCGATTGATTGAAACTTTCTCTTCAGTACCACCATTGCGTAAATACTAAACTGATCATTCCAGTTAGTACGTCAATTCCTGCAGACTAGGTTTTCCTTTGTCAAAATATTAAGTCTATAATTATAGTGATTTTCTACGATTACTCAAGAATAGGAATATTAGAGGGTATTTGATAACAGATACCTGTTTTAATTCAGTTCCGAGAGACATAATTTCCCTTTTTGCGAGAGACAGAATATCAACAAACTACAAAGTTAATTTTTAGCTATTCTCTCAGTTTTACGTCTATTAAAACTATCAAACCCATGCATGTTTTGAAAGAAATCTACTCCCTTGGCAGTTATTGCTTAAGTCAGGTAGATTACCGAAGATTTCGAGACCAATTTATTTCTGCGTTGCGTCAGTAGGCTAACACCACGATGATATTCATTTACATAACAATGCAGGAGTTGTTGAATATGAAACATATGAGACTCATATGATGAGGTTGATTACCAGAGGGTGTAAGTTTTAATGATGCGGTTTCATAACAATCTCAAAAAGCAGCTTTTCCAGCTCAGAAAAAAAAATAAAAGTAGCAAAAGCATAAACTTTCTAAATCTCTGGCGTACTGCACTAACAAATCTTCTACTGTACTAAAAAGCACATGATAGGATGTACTGACTTGTTGGTTAAACTGAGAAACATCTCGTTTCATTGTTAGAACGGAGTGACATTCGATGTTCAGTTCTTTGTTGTCACTGGGTATAGTTTTTCAGTGCTATCTTGTTGTGCTGTTCGTGTGTTATCTTACTAAAAGCTTTTAATTCTTTTTTAACTTGTACACTTGCATGCAGAATTACTTTTTAATGAGAACAGATATTGTGTTGCTTTCGTAACGAATATTCCGTTATACGAAAAGCTTAAATGTCTCGAAAAGTCCGGTATACTATATGACTCATTCAGCTGGCACAAGTTGAGGCTGCAATATCAACACAAACAAATCAACATTAATGTGTTATTGAGTGTATTCAACTAAGATGAAAATTCAATTTGTCATTTATTCAGCTAATTGCAGCTTAACTTTTTAAACAATTTAAATCTTGCGTTTGTGTGGATTAGGAGATGTCATCTGGAAAATCATCTGGAATCCGCATTTGAAATGGCTCTTGAAGTCCAATATCATTTGCTTTTATTATATTTTAATAACGCATGTGCAACTGAACGCAATGGTTGTATTTTTCTTGCCTTGTTTGATGCAAGAACTAATGAAACGGGGAAGGGACCCTTTTTCACTTGTGGATGTGGAATTTTGATCCTTATCGCTCCGTGCTAACGACGAGACCCCGGGGGGAACTCGGAGTGAGTGAGAGCACTTCTATATATAAGTGGGCGGAGATGCTTGTCGTACCTTTAGGCTTCAGCGGGATTTGAATCCGTGCATGACCACGGCGATACCGGTCCAGTACTCTAACCAACTGAGCTGTGAAACCACATCTACTGGGAGCAGGTCAATTCTAGTGGGTCCATCTGTGCTAAAGCTGAACAACAAAAAATATCAATAATTGTCTAGAGACTTCACTTTCTACTTTTTCCAGTTGCACATTCTCTTCGTTCTCTTAATTCTTCTCTTTCGCATTTTTTTCCATTTTCTTTATTTCGCTTTGTTTCTTTCTTGATATCCTTTTTCAACTTTCTCCTCCTCTTCCTCCTCTTTCTTCTTCCTTCTCTTTCTTCTTTTTCCCTTAAGTCCTTCCCCTTCTTGTTCTTGTCCTTGTCCTTGTTCTTGTCCTTGTTCTTGTCCTTGTTCTTCTTGTTCTTTTTGTTCTTCTTATTCTTCTTGTTCTTCTTGTTCTTGTTCTTCTTGTCCTTGTTCTTGTCCTTGTTCTTCTTGTTCTTTTTGTTCTTCTTATTCTTCTTGTTCTTGTTCTTCTTGTTCTTCTCGTTCTTATTCTTGTTCTTCTTGTTCTTGTTCTTGTTCTTTTTCTCCTTTACTTTTCTTCTCTTTCTTTTTCTCCTTCCTCTTTTCATAATTGTCTTGTGCTTGATATAACTGTTTTCTTTCAGCACTAAAAGTTCATATACTGATAAAAGTTATGACATCGCAACTTTAGTGACTTAAGCTTAGTTCTTATAAGACACTTATGTATTCAAACACAAAAAACATCCAATCAGGGTTTCGTAAAACCTGAGTAAATATTCCTAAGTTCATTCAAAGACAAGACTGATAAGGTCTTTCTTATAGAAGACAGTGAGATGATAACAGACTCATTAGCTGGTCAATCTTCCTAAACGATAAACTTCATCGAGGCTTCACAGCTAAGCCTACAAAAAATTTCATTCAAGCAACGTTCCCAAGATTTCCCTTGATTTTTTTATCACGCTCGGTGTCATTTTAGAAAGACAACCATTATCAACCCCTAATTTAACTAATGAGTTCTGATGTTGATTAGCAAAGGCTCCAAACGGGCTCGCTATTTTATTGCTTTTATGAGTTATGATGTACGCTTTAATGAAACTGTAGCACAAAAATAGGGCTAATCTCATCTCTCCTATACTACTCTTGTTAGAGCAAGCTCAGAACAGTTATAGAAGCATCATTAGTAGAGTCAAACAACTTTGATAGAAATGGCAACTGCTGAGTTTTAATCTCTTGAGAATCAAAAATTATCAAGAGCGGCAGCCAGGTTGGTTTACGAACAATAGACGCTAATGAGAAATGTTTTGTTGAAGTTCAACCATTGTGGCTGCAGTGACACCTATTTCAACCTAACAGTAACACTTGCGAACTTGGTATAACTGTCGTTTGGCAATGCACTTTGGTTTTGTACCTGATTTGTATATTTCTTGATTCTAATTTAAATAATTTATGGATGAAGTCGCTCGGTTTACATGAATATATGTAAATTATCTCTTTTTTGGGAGAGGCTGTTTACAGCTTCGTCGGCGCATGTAAATTACGGATGCCAGCTGTGTGTTCACATGTCTGCAATCTTCAATCACATGTAGAAAGATTTTATAGTCCACTCTATCTCTATAATTTATAGTAAAGTATAGTATTCAGATATATTGCTGTTGCATTTTATTTATATATTTAAAATAACCTTAGTTGCATGTAAACATTTTAAACGAAATCGAAATCTTTCTTTGTAATAATTTTGATAGTAATATTACTACTATCAAATTCAAAATCTATGTTGTAACGATAAACTTTTAAAAAACGCCTAAATGGAATATAAGCCGACCATACATGAGTGCCAAATCCTACTTAATATTATTCGTGTTGAATAGTTTGGCGATCATAAGCTACAATACCTATCATGCTACTTCATTATATCTCTTTAATGTCTTCAGAAATCTAAAACTTGTTATTCATCTGCCTTTTTGTACATCAGCTCAACGTAAACTTCAAAAAGGGATCTGGAATGACTTGTGAAACGGCAGCTTCTTGGTAACATATTTCGTTACATCTTTTAGCATGTTGATTGCTACAAACTTTCCGTGTATTTATAGTTTATCGTTGAGAAATTTATTAATCAGTATAAAAGAATGTCAAAAATTCTAGTCTTGTAGAAAAATAAAAGTTAAGCTGAATATTGTAGGAATGTTGTTGGATAAGGTAAATTGAACCTTTTTGAACCTTGGAGCCGAAACATTGTAACCTGCAGTACTTATATTATCAGTGAGATTTTATTTTACTCTTTTCATGTTTACTGAGTTTTAAAAAATCAAGTTATTTTTGAAAGCAGGCGCAGTCTACTTTTGAAGTTTATAAAAAAAATAAACGAGAATTAAAATGAATGGTCGCTTTACTGGGTTTCATACACTGGTCAAAAGTTGAAAAATTTTGGTTTATTTCTAACTGCTCTGGATGAATATTTCAAAATCCATATAAGTAAAAAAATTAAACCATTTATTAGGTATACGAGAGGTAACCCTAGATTTTTTGCAAGACTTATTAACTAACAAAGTATGAGCTTTTCCGTGATTTTTAAAAATTCCATGCACAACTAAATTAACTGATTAAGGTCGAGAAGCGTGGAGACTGCATAATCAAATTAACAATCTTAATGACACGACAAGCCGGTTAAAAAGCAAATGATCTTAAATATTTATTAGATATATAAATCAATTGTCAAAACATGGTAGTTAAAGCATTAGTGTAATGAAAAATGTCAAATACTTGGAACAAATGTTTGAAGACGGCAAAAGAAAAACCGTTTACAAAAAGTTGAAGAAAATCCAAGAGATTGCGAAAAATCCTACCCGAACCGGTGTGTATCATGCGTTTTAAGATTGTTAACTTCGTTTCCTAACGAGCTAGTTATAAAGTTTGTTTAACTCATTATGTTTTTGGAAGATTGTTTATAAGTAGGTAATAGATTAAAATTCTGGCACTAAAGTAGTAACTATGAGCAAAGGAGCTCTGTGCAGGAGGTGAGAAGGGTCAAACACAAGCAGTGGTAATACTGCGCTTAGCTGGTGTTTCCGGATCCGAATCAATTTTAAAGCCAACCGAACGAAGGTGCACGAAAGAAACCCTTTAAAAACAACCAGTTTAGAATGTTCTAAAGTACGAGCTGAGGCCGCATTCAGTTACCCCCTGTGTTTCATTACCTACATTAAAGAAAAGTTTGAGGTAAGGCGCTTTTTATCAATGTTATATGCTCCACCTAACTCCAGCTGCGTTAGAATTATCGCTTTTTAAAGCAACTTTTAGCTTGAGTAAAACAAGAAACCGGTTTATTTTATATTCATGCAGTCTAATCATATCAAAATGATTGAATATGGTTAACAATCCTTGCTTCATGTATTGAAAGTAATGCTTGCAAATTGCAATATAGAACAGTAACGGAGATTTTTGTGGAACATCGACAATTGCAGATAGTACAATTTGCGTTTGAATTGTTCATGGCATTTTTTTGTTGGAGCTTTGTGCGTGTATAAACGATTTCTAATTTAAACGTGAATAATATAATTTCACACTGTTATCCCTACTTATCAAACATGTACATGGAATGGTATACAAATGGTAAGCTTTATCAACACCCCCCAGAGGGGCTTTTTAATGATAATTACAACAATAGTAACATTAAATATCAATAAATTAATCAATTAATTCATGAAGTTAAAATGTACAAGAACAATTGTTATGGCTATTAGATATAAAAGTACATGAATCGTAAGTATGGAAGTATGCACTTTACCTTTTGAGAACCAATGAACTTTAACCGAGTTTCTCTGTTTTTAATCTTTACGACAATTTGAACCTCAGTTCTTCTTTAATGTTCTGGCGTGTGTTCATTCATAAAGTACGAATTTGAGAGTCTAACGTGAGACCGCTGAGGTTGCTAACAAAGACCGAACAAAAGACCAGGAAAATTAAAAAGAGTTTCCGTGATTGTATGTTCCAAAAGATAAAAATAATCAGTCACCTTAAATTGCAGTTAAGAGTCGATGCCTTTTTTGTTAATAAATCATAACGTAGAAACGGACATTGAATATTGGGGGGCAGATCGGTCATAAAGGGGAATTTGACTCACCGACCTCTGTGACAAACGTGATAGATAGGTCTGGATAAATAGTTTGTCTGTTTCAGTGTTTGGTCATACATATATGCACATACAAACTAACTAAACCTACCTTTAAGTTTATTCAGAGCAATAAGTACCCTCTAGCATCAAGTCCAGTATCAGAAATAAAAATTATAAAATGTTGCAGAAATGCACTAGGGAAGTAAACTGATTACACGTAAACTTTGTTCAACGAAAAATATTTTTCTTTTGTAATAACAGTGCTTAAATCCCAGTTTTTAATCGGATTCACACAAGATCAGCTTAAGAACAAGTACTTCAGCGCGCCGTCAGTGACAAGTGATTATTATTTCATCCTTTTCGGCAAACAATTTCGAAAATCTCTTAAGCAGCAATTAATCTACAAACAAAAACATACATGAAACATATTGCGTGGTAAACTGAATGAAAGCTTGTTGATATGAGAAGGGTCTGTTTACAAAAATGCTTGCCTCCTTTTGATATAGAAACATCGATCTCTTGAGTAGAGATTAAAAATTGCAAACAACATCAGACTAGGAACATATTGCATGCTTAGTTGGGTAGAAACGTGTTGAATTCGATTAGAGATTGTCTTAAAAACCTTGTCTCTTTTTTGGCGTTTGTATACCTCAAGGCCATTATATCACTACTTACTGATAACCAAACAAAACCGCAGAACCAGTCAGTGGCTTCTAATCGAAAAAATATATCAAGTATATTTATTTTTGTAGTGTTTGTAGAATAATGATAAGCAAAAAATAAATCTTCTAGTAACAGCTACGGAGTTCCTTTTAAATCGATGTATTTTTTTAACGAATGACTTTTGTTAATGTTAAGAAGACGTTTAAAATGCCGCAACCTCGTTTCCAGGGCTTTTCTCTAGAAGTAGGCCACCTTCTAGGAAAAAGCCCTGGGAACGAGCTAGTGAAAACGCACTTGTTCTCTCGTGTTTTAAAAGGGGTAACGTCTTTTTTTATTACATATTTGGGGTAGATATCGCATGTTAAAGCCGTCAATAAAAACCATATCAATAAAAAAGCCATATCAGTGAAATGATATGACATCAATTCATGGTAAAACGGTCCAATGTAAAAGCTCGATATAAATACTTTCAACCAATCACATTCCTTGTATTATTGTGTTACTAGTCTAGCAACGAATGTTTCCCGCCTTTTTCAATCAATGAAACATTGTTTCAAACATGGTTTCACACTCGCGGTTGAATCAATTTCAGGAAAATGATGAATTATTCAAATTTCTTATATCAAAATAAGGGCAAGAGCACCTTGAGTAACAATGACACATTATTTAAGACCTTTTTAAGTTATGCATGAAGAAGAAAAACATCGAGAAGAACAAATTAGTATTCGCATTGAGTCGTTTTAGTGTCGCTGTCAGTTGTTTTAAGCTAAAAAGCTAAACCCTTTTACGAGCCTAAGCGGCTCATTGTAGCCGGTGCTTATCTTCGGTTTCTGTATAGTGTTAAGTGGATGAGAGTCATTGACTCCCCTGGACGGGACACTAATCCTTTGCAGGTTAGCCCCCAGCAGAAGCTGGTACTAATTTTGCCGACCTCGGGAGGTTGGAAAGCTGAGTCAACTTTGGCGGAAAAGAAGGTCACACAAATGTTCAACTCTCGGCTGAGCCGGTGTTGAACCCGGGACCTTGTGGTTAGAAGGCAGAGATCTCACCACTGCTCCAACCATGCCACTGTTGTCAGTTGTTTTGTCTGCCCAAAATTGTGTAATAAGCAAATTACAAAATATTGCAATGGATTCGATCATTGGTTATACGATACGATTGAAACTCGTGAATAAAATCGATATCAAGCTCTTAATATATCTCTCAAAATCTCTATTTCTTATAAAACCGACAAAACTACATGTACATGTTAACAAGAAAGCAGAGTCCACTACGTTGTCGGAATTTATTGTCATTAACGGTACCGGTGTAGCCAGAAAATTGAAGCTCATTTTGTGCAAAAAGTTAAGAACAATGAACCTCGATCAAAAACAGATAAAAAGATATCTGTAAATGGGCAGTGGCCCATAAGTGCAAATAAATATTAATATTACAGTACAAAAAATAAATGCCAATACAAAATATTTGTTTCAGTACAAAAATATTTATTGGAGCCGGCGCCGGTAATTGAGTATATTAACATTTTTCAATTGCACTTGTGGGCCACCGTGTAGATGTGCAGAAGAATCTCATTTTTCTCATATATAAATAAAAACGGTGGCATGGCTGACATAGTGGTAAAATCTCGGCTGCCTTTTAGTTTTAGGCACAAGGTCCCGGATTCACTTCGAATCACATGTTGTTGTATTCTGTTTTCAACCGGATCAGTTGAAATAAAATGCAGAATCATATACTGCCAGTGTTTCAGAATGTGTAAATTATTTGGAATAACTGTTCCTTTGGAAAATTGTGGATTATTCCAAAACGTATTTGTTCCTATTCTATGATATAGTCCCAAACAAATACATTCTTACGTTTGTCTGCATGAGTGGGCCCAATACTCGAATCTTGAAATACAGCAGGAACGACCCTCTAGCCAGTCTAGGAGGCGGGGACGGAAGGGTGGTGGCATTGCCATTGGGATTTTTCATACTGTATCATCCCTGATAAATGTGATAGTAGGCATGAGTTTAATACTTGTCAATAATAAATGTAACACCCACCATAAATGTAAAATTAATCATTAACAAATGCAATCGTTTTCTAATCATAATGTAACACTTTTTAACCATATAGATGTACGGCCCCAAAATATAATAGTTGTATGGTATTTTATATTACTTCAGGGCAGATCACCTAACCGCATTCCTTATTATCACTGCCGTTATAGGAAATGCAATTTAACTGAGTGATTACTTTTCTCCAAAGCAATATAAATGCTGTCCCTTCTCTTCTTTTCTCTTCTCTTCTCTTTAATAGTTTTACTGGAATTTTGGCATTATCTTTTACTATATTTCTATTATATTACCTTGTACTATTATCAGTACGTACATGAATACAAGTAATTATATCCATATATGCGATCTTATAATAACATTCCATCGTAAAATTCTGAAGCTGATTACATAGATCCACACATATCTAAATTTAAAAGGAATTAAGTGACATACGTACTTAGCTTTAAGCCTTTTATTCAAAGAATAATTTACAATACATTACATCTCGGAGGGAGAGTACATAACTGACTATATTGCAGGGAAATGTTTCACTGTGTGTTTTTGTACGTTGAAAACCTGTCATTCTGCTTTGTTTGATAAAAGATTTCCGATAATTAAAACCATCTTTTTTTTAAATTCTAAATTTAGTTTTCATTTACAATTGCACGTTTTGTGGTTCCAGAAATACCTCAAACACGGCTGGTATTTTTATATTTATATTTAAAAAAATAATTTATACCGCATATACAATACATATATTTAGGATTATGTTATATGCTTAAAACAAAAAAAATCCTTTAAAAACGTCAAAGATTTTTAAAAGTATTTATTTTTCATTTAGTTTTTTAATAGCTACAAGCAGTTTTTTTTCATTATTCAAATAACTTATATTGTACGCCCTAACCTCGTACGTTCTGTAATGTGAGATAATACCTAATATTTTTCTAATATTTAACATATTTATCACTGTCAGAAAAGACCCCGCAAAGTTCATTCACATATAAATTACTTTTCTCTGTTTTGAACTGGTTTGCTATTCAAACCTTTTGTATTCATTTTTCATAAAAAAACAGCTGAAAACCACAACCAGCCCACGTCAAAAAATAAAAATCACAATCACACACTGAAAGCGGTGAATCGCCCAAAACGACTCATGCTCAGACCAGTTTTAATACTTACTTTGAATTTTCTGATAGCCGTTTGCTAACCGACATTACGTAGAGGGTGTATTTTCGTACAAACTGAATTTTAGAGTTTTACAGGCAGCATGATCCATGATCCCCTAGAATATTTGTGTTTTAAGTGCTCGCTTACCGGCCTCCCCACAAAAATTTCCTACGTACGGGCGCGGCGCCCGCGCCTGATTTGTACACTTGTCTCAATGTCAGGAAAAGCGAAGCAACGCCTAGGTGAAGGTTTACGTAAAGTCTAAAGATTTCAAACATAGAGTAGACTTCCTTGACTCTGAAAGCAGCTCCAACGGATCACGAACCAAATACTATCATGGGTTTTGTTGTCTACATTCCGCCAAAATTGTTAAATACACCTTTTAAAATTTTGGGAACGAACTCACAAAAGAAAGAGTGCAACATATGCACCGGGTACGGCTGAATACCCGAAAACGCCCTCTGATTCGCTTGTCTGAAAACTGTACCGATTTCTCATAGCATTGCCAAATATTATATTCTGTGTGTGATCTTTAAATTTAATAAACATATCAAGAAAAGCTGGCAAACAACGAAGGACCCAACGAAACAGGAAAGTGTACGTGCGGGTTTTCCAACAATATTTTTAATTTTATGCTTGTACAAAAAACAGGAACAACGAAATGATAGGATAAGTAAATTAATTAATAAGTGTTAACAATGAGCATAGCTTAAGAAGTAATGAAATCCCTTCTTTATAACGGTTTTTTTAATGTAATTAATAAAATCTTACAACTTGATTCTAATGAAAACACCGTGCTAGCTATATGAAGAGCTTTCA
Organism: Palythoa grandiflora; assembly: GCA_026546935.2. Classification (NCBI taxonomy): domain Eukaryota; kingdom Metazoa; phylum Cnidaria; class Anthozoa; order Zoantharia; family Sphenopidae; genus Palythoa; species Palythoa grandiflora. Next base: position 7,263 of record JAOCPT020167075.1, on the reverse strand, counting down.
ATACCTTCTTAAGAGATTCAAAGAATGTCAATTTAGTCAGACTAGTAGGCTCCACAACAATACTTCATTTTATCTTTACTTTGACCTCCAAAACCTGGAAAACCACTTTTGAAAATGCCGTACAAACTTTGAACAAGGCCAGGGTTATGTGCAAATATCTCTAGCAGAGTGATCCAAACCTTTGAAATCCCTTACATTGCTGACATACCATCGTCGAATGGTCTTAGACCGATGAATTCTCTTGGACAACTTGACACACTTTCGAAAAATTCAGCAAAGTACGACATTTGGAGCCGCCACCTAGCTTATGCAAAAAATCAATTCTTTTAGATGTCTTTCTCAATAAATTTATTAAAATGGAAAATGACAAAAAAAAATAAACCCACTTAGTTTGCTAGAGTGCCGAGGCATTGTACACAAAAACTCGGCCACACCGAATGCAAAATGACGTACTGCATGGATGTTTCTCTAAAAACATGTGGTGATAATAATAAAGCGGTGCAAGGTTAAACTTGTCTGCTATGTTGTCGAAATTTATGAAAGGTGAAAGTGATTGAAAAATCATCTATAAGTGCCATCAGTCAACTGTCATCTGTTATGTTGATTGGTAGTGAAATAAATATCATTAACGCAGAAATGTTGATCTTATTTTTCTTTCCTTTTGGTCGCATATTTGGTCTTTCTATTGTAAAATATCACGTGGAGTTTAGCTTTACGCAAGTATTTCTTCGATAACAGGAGGAAATCTCCATGATACAGGTACATTAATGATTCTTGTTGCCTTCTTATTTGTTGTGACTAAAAGGAAGTCGTTAAGTATTATGCTGGTCAATACTTAGAAAACATCAGTATGTAGAAAAGTAAGACGTGTAAAAAGCTCTAAGCTTTGCCTTACCGTTTCGCCTTTTTACCTGTGGTCTTTAAGTAGACAGCTGCCTTGGAGACATTTGTGATTTGAATCTTGTAAAGTCTGTTTTCTCGGTAGTTTTATCTGTTTATATGAATGCCATCTTTCATTAGTTAACTTACATTGCATGTATTTCCAATTCATTTTAATCATTTTCAGGGTAAGATAAAACTGAAAAGGGTTATTCCTTTAACACGAGCTTTGCATATTATCAAAAACTTAATACGACAGCTTATAAAAGGAAAGTTCTCGAACTTTTTAGAGTCTAGCGTCCACTTATATTTATAAACAGGAATAAAATTGTTGTCATAATTGTGACGAGAAAGTTTGAGGTGCTCCTCCGAAATTCCACGACGGTTTCCTCTGTTTTAAAGTTGTTTCCTAATAGCTTTTGCATGTACTGAAAGGAAATGCTTTCTTATCGCATACAAAATCAAATCTTGGCGTCTTGAGGACGTAGAAAAGTTTCTATTTCTGACACTAGCCTTTCCGGTAGAAAGATTTTAATTACTCCCGACAGAATGAACAACCGCGATATCTGCAACGTCGGTTGCTTTGAAACATATGCTTCAGTCAACTGAAATGAAATTCGCTTTTTGCCACTTTAGTTAACGTTTCACATCTGTGCACAGCTAAGTGCGAAAAGGTTACTTCTAGGTACCCTTTTAACACCTTACTAAACTTAAAAAGTTTGAAATACTGAAGTGAAAGGAGTGAAAACATACGCTGAAACGTTTTATGAAAGAGGTTTGTTCTCTTGCAAGTTCAGTCGCAAACGCAATTTCGAACTGACGACTGCCAAAATTTTAAGTCACTCAATTCGACATTGGACCTCTGACTTTGAACTGATTGCAGGACTGACTTATTATTCACTGAGGGATTAACAAAAAAGGTAGGTTACCTATTTTTAAAAGACTAGTTGTTTTTGTACACAACACTGCTTTTTGTTTATCAACGCCTATTATCGTCTTATCAAGTTTTTTCTGGGAGGTCGTCTTATATTTGAAATATCTGTCAATGTCTACCTATTCCGTCTCATTTTAAATTCTATTTCTGCGGCTTTTATTTGAATTTATAAGCAATCTGCTGCCTATTTATTTTAAGGTATAAGAATAAATTACGCGTTTTTCTTCAAGGTGTTACAAAGTTAATTACCCTTTTAAATCATTTCTAATGTTGTTTTGACGTTCAAACTGCATAGCTTTAAGATCAGGACATCATGTTAACAATAATTTGACTAAGAATTACATGAAAACATAAATTTTGTCGAAGTTGCTTTGACTTGCCACACAAGTCCGAGACTATGTTTGTTGTTTTTACTCATTAAGTTTACACAGTAAAACATCTTGCCTCGCGCAGACTCTCTTCATAAGTAACTGACACGCTTTGTTAAAAGAATAATTTTACAAGACATCTAATTTTATAACTATATAAGAACAGCGAGGCTCAAATTGGCCAAAACTTAAGAACAATTTAAGAACAAGCTCAGCCTAAGGATCGATAACTGATGAAAACCTTTCAGATTGACATTTGACTCAAACTCGGTTTTTTTTTTTGTAAAACAGCTGCAACAGATTAAAACACATTTTATCAATTGTCAATTCAGTTGTATAGTTACCTGCAAAGAGTGGATTAAAATTGTTATATTATTATTATTCTTATATTATTGATATTATTACTATCATTATCATCATCATCATCATTATTATTATCATAATTGTTGTTATCACTATTATGCAGTGTATCTTTGTATGCCTACATAACATGCATGGAACAAACAGTTCAATAGGGCGCGTCTGGGTAACATATTGGCCACTGAAATAACTTAGGCAAAAACCTATAGAATTATTTAATTTTCTTATCATCATCATCATCATCATCATCATCATCATCACCATCATCATTATCATCATCATCGTCATTATCATCATCATCATCATCATCATTATTATATATATTATTATTATTGTTAACCCTGGCCCTAATAAAGATGGCTCAACATGAACAATGCAGGTGGCACCATCTATTCTAAACACAGCAGCCAGCCGAACAAAGCACGTGCAATGCGAGGCCGATTTAGGTTTTTCTCAATATAAACCATGGACAAAATTTTTTAAAAAAACTTGAGCTGAAGTCACAAACAAAATAAGAGCAGTGTCAGTGAGGCTTGGCAAAGTTTCTTATTTTACTCGTTCACTACTCGCATGTTTGAGTGCGGATATCCCTTTAAAGTCTCAATGTTTTGATTTATCTTTCATCATCGTTTCATGAAAATGCTCATCATTGTTATCTCGAAGAAAAAATATGGCCCAGGAAGATAATATCAAACTAAAATCAATCGTTATGTATTGCATGTGGACTGAATAATAGAGATTAAATAGAGGATCTCTTAAGAGCCATCACAATGAACTATTTGAGAGATTTTTAGCACGAGAATTTGAATGTATCTCAAAGTGCCCATGTGATAATCTTTATATCTTTTTAATGTATATATGTTCATTGAAAAAACCGACCTTATGTACTTTCAAAGGCTCGTTCAAGAAAAAAAAAATTGAACAATTGAGAAACGATACTGTTGATATGTGCATATCTGAAGATATTAAGCTTATCTTTGGGTTAAAAATTGGAAATTCGTCGATCATTCTAAACCTACAAAGTTATACAACACCATGCAGTTAACATGTTTTATCCGTTCACTTTATTTTGCTAAAACTTAACATACAAAATTGATAATGTCCTAACTTTTGAATCGGTAGTTCATTTTGTTTGTCTTTAAATATCTTTGATGATCTTATAACTTTTCAAAATCAAATCCGATAATCATTCAACTTTGGCTTTGTGGACTGGTACTGATTCTGAACCGAAAAGCTTTCGGTCCGCCAAGTCGGGACTAACTAATTAACGTTCATGTTTCAGTGGGAGCAAACATTGAAATGGTCCTCCGAGTTTTTGAAGTGGTTGCAAATTTTGGCCCTTGATCAAGTGCTCCCACATAAGTTTTAGTTAAGTTAGCGTTTTGATATAGAGTTGCTTGAATGCTTGTTTTTGTACATTTGCAAATGCTCAAATGTTGGCTTCCCATTTTCCTTTATTTATTACGGTTATGTAACTGTGATCTAATTTTTTTGTTCTATGGAGCAGTCATACTCCCAGTTTGTTGTTTTTTGAATGTTTTGATACTGTTCGGTTCTTGCAGCTATGATCCCAAAATAATGTGTTGCGCTCGCCAAAAATATGGCCGTGCTCACATTTATCATTTGTCTGCTACAACTAATCTCGCATTAAAAACATCTTCATAACCTGGTTTGCTCGGTCTATGCAAGAGGCCAATAGAATATTTTGCCCGGGATCAGTACAAAAGACCGAGAGCCAAATATTCCGGCTCCTTAGGACAGACCGAGAAAACGTGGTTGTTAAGATTTTTATCATATGGCTCATCATATAATTTTGATTAATCGAAAAACGCACTTATTTTATTGAAGAAATGAGCTGAAATGTTTGCTGGCACGTTTCAGGCGCCACTTTTTTTGTAGGAATTTTTTTCATCAGTTAAGCCATCACCAATTTATTTTTTTGTGTGTTTACAGTCGCTTTCGAGCAAAAAGATAAGGTTGGTCGGTCGGGCAAAAAAAATTATTCAGTCTTCAGTTCGCATGCATAATACTTACTATATATCGCTTTATTTTATTGTGCAGTGTTTTTCTTAAGGAGGTCTTAAACAACAAAAAATCTTTTTTTCTAAATTGAAGTTTTTCAAAAAGTTTCTACCCCCTCGCAACTTCCCGTTATGAAAAAAGACCAACACAGTGAGTATTCAAGTATCTTGTTGCCTTGACAACATAGAAAGCTTGGTTAAGGGTGTTAAAAGTGCTATAGTATATAAACATTGCAGGGTGAAGATAAACACTTTTGACAGATTCGAACTATTTTTTACAGACAATTTTTTAGGTTTGCCTTCGAGAGAGTTTTTTTGGCTCACATTTGATGCACAAACTAATTGGTTGTTTTAAAATCAATGTTTACAAATCTGACATTTTGTATGAATTAAAAAGTATAGAAATAGTTGGTGCATTTAAAAAATTCCTAATGTCAAGTTTTGCATTCTTTCTGGGAAATACTAGTGCAAATGGATTTGTGGCAGATTAAAATAAGGGGAAAAATATGAAGTAAATCAGTTTATCAGTTTTCTCATCAATACTGGGACTAAATATTCACTAAAATGTGACCTAGTTTAAAAAATGCACAAAACGAAAACACAAGTTTTTCTGCAAACAGAGCTCTCTCAAATCTGTACTTGCCACTGTAATCCTTATTTGACTCAAAATCGTAACAAACAATTCTTCTGCTTCAATCGTGTGTAATTTGTTTTGAAAAACTTTGACAAAACCAACCTGAAACAGTTCATTTTTGGTGGACAACTTTGTTTAAGCCTTCTTGCAACACACATAGGCCGCATTGCATCTTGGGAAATTTGAAAAAAATTCGCACTTGAGACTTGCCCTCCAAAATAATAAGTCTCCAACCAGGCTTGCTTTCTGCAAAAACTCAACCAGATAATTTAACCTGTTGATGAAACTTACGGAAATGCAGATTGCAGCACGGGAGACCTGACACATTTGCACATTTGGCCCCTTGTCCATGAACGGACAACCGATCAAATTGATCGTCGTGCCAACAGTTTTGCCGAATTGACAGTGCCAATAAACAGTTCTTCGATATTGGCAAGGTTTAAGCCTTCTTAGCCCTTCATGATGAAAAAAACCCTAATTTTTGTGTGTTTTGAAACCTAAAAACGCCCTTCAGGAAATTAATTGAATTATGGTGAGTACTGTCACGTGAACATCTTTTATGTGACATCATACCTATACGCTATTCCCAGACTTCCGGTTTTATTTTGGGAGAAATAACGGTTTTAAGATACCCTTCCCCTATCCCTGAACACCCCTTTTTCATACATTTTCAGTTGTATAAGACCCCCTTAAAGTAAAGCGGCATGATTTATTCGACGTTTCGGCATCCCCTCGATGCCACTTTCAAGATTAAAATATTTACAGTGCATGTGGTGCTATAAGTTAGGAAGTAAACAATAGGCAAATAGCTATTCTAATAACTTCTCTGGAATTCTGCCCTTGTGTTTACTCTGATAGTATCTGCCAATTGATGACGATTTCCGTTTGTGTCCTTCCACGCGTTCGTGAAGGTCAGTGGACCACACGTATAACCAACGTACCCCGCGTCACACACGTTACATTTAAATTTATATACAACACATTGCTGGTTCACTACGCGTGGTTTACACTCAGTCACCTTAAGATATTCTCGAATTTTGCGACTCGGGAATTAACAATGGTTTTATCTTAAAATATTAATTCTAGAGCTAAGTCTACAAAGCTGTTGTTTACCAGAAATCGCAGATTTTTAAATCGGCAAAATTATTCTTATAGTTTCGATAAAATCTTGTGAAGCAGAACTGACAGAGTCTGAAGAGTTACTCTGGAATCAATGCAGCGATTAATGGCCGAGTCGATGAGTTTCTAGGGTATTTAAGATTGGAAAACATCTGCATGTCTCAAACGGTTGCACTCATCTGAAAGCAAGGACCAGTTGTTAGAAATACGGTACGCTCGTTCCAACATGGTCATTGAAAAAACACCCATTGATTCCGAGTACTAATTCTCCAGAGATATGGACGCTGTAAGTTTATATAGACCCATTTCAATGTATATATACTGCCAGTATTTTCAAAGTTGGAACACACGATACAAACAATTTACTTTTGTCCAAAATGATTACTGATTTAATTTTGAGTCAGGAAAAAATTGAGGCAAAGATTTTAAGAAACTTTGGAAAAAATCTGGAATTTTACTGTCAAAAATTTGTGCGAGCCCCGTCATTAGGTATGCTACTGATTCATTTAACGTATGTATAATATGTATTTGTTCGACGGTTTTTTTTGGTAATATTTTTATGTGACAAAACATGATAAAATACAAAAGCCGTAGTTTCTTTTGTTCAGTTTACGAAAGAATCGCACGAACTTTCAACGTTACTGTTAATGTTTCTATATTTTGCCTTTCTGAAAAGAAGTATCTTATCAGACTTCAAACTTACCCTTTACATATATCGTTAACCAGAAGCAAAAAAAAAGTGTTTAATACTTACTATACTTTATCAATTTTAGGCTAATATTGGAAAAATTAAGATTAATGTTTTAGGAAACAAATTTTTTCACTGTTTAAAAGAAAATGTAATCTTTCTATTTTTTTAACAGATTTATTTGATATTTCATTCTCGGTGGTAGCCGGCACGGCATCCGTTTTAAGGTTTTAGTAAACCGAAATACAATACTCTGTAAC
>JAOCPT020167074.1:0-33498 GCA_026546935.2 Palythoa grandiflora | reverse complement strand
CTACCCAACTGCATACAAACGTCGGTGGCCGCAAGATAACACGAGACTGACAAGTTTATTAAAAAAATTTAGAAATAAATATAGCATCTTTTTTCTCCTTCCAACACACTCCTCCGAAAATATTGGTTTGAATGTCCCGACCGGGACTCGAACAAGCGTCTCCCGATTACTAGTCAGGCGTGAGAACTCGAGTGAAGAAAAAATTGGGTCCCAGGGATCACCCACGTTGGATAATTCTATATCCCGTAACTTGCTATGTTGCCAGCATGGTGAACCCCGGTGGTGCAGTGGTTATCAAGTGTAGATCTTGTTGGATGTAAACAGTACTAATTTAGTAATTTATGAAAATAAGCTTTTAGCAAATTTTTGCCAAAAAAATGTAAAATATAGAGAATTGAACCAGGTTCACTACAACCGCGACAGTGAGACAATATGTATTACTGTTTACATAAAACCCTCAGCAAGGGCTACGAGTAAGTTCCAATAGACGTCCCAAGCCAAGTATGCCTTGCTGAAAAAACAATTTCATGGCCTGAGAACTGAGGGAATTGGCGCTCACCCTGCCCCCAATGCTCAGCCGGCCTTGAATAATAATGACTGGTATGCTGTTTCACCAAAAGCACTTTTCTGGCATTTGGTTGAAACAAAACACTCTTTAACAGTTTCAATTAGATGACTATTAAAACCAGACACGCCCTATAGTTTGGATTGAGACTGAGACACCACTTAGCGCTCACCTCGTTGATTCGCTTTGCCCGCTAGAACGTTTATTTCGGCTGTGACAATTTCCCGAATTTCCGACAGACAGGCAAAAAATCCGGAATCCCGTGCCCAAATTTTGGTGAGTCCCGCTTCCCGGGGAGCAGTCAAATCCCGGATCCCATCAAGATACTTAGCGTTTTCCCGATTCCTGTAACGTATTTTGTTCGAATCCCAGATCCCGAGAATACCCTTCCAGACCCTGATAAAACTTTATTACAGCTTGCAACAGACGGAAAATAGAAACATGGGGAAATTTTTAACTGAGTGAAGAACTAAGCATTTCAAACAAATATTACCGTGTTTCCAATTTCTCTTCCATGCTTTGTATTTCTTTACAAGAGGCTCTTTCACTTGCTTGTTTCCCTCGTGCTGTGGAACATTAACAGTTGATCCACTTGTTCGGATTACAATTCCCTCCCACTCGTCCAGTACTTTGAAGAAATCTGATAAACGCTTTTTTGGGCTGTTTTCCTGTGTACCGGAAGGAGTCCTCTTGTCCTTCCAGACTTTTGAATAATACAGGTTTTCCTTGCAAAATTTCCAGTCTCTAGAAACTTCTATTTCGATAACGTGCAGTCCAGTAGCTTCCATTGCTTCATCGACAACAGGAACGAATTCAATGTTTATGCAGTTTTGATCTCCGCCTTTCTGCATCGGACCATCATCACTCCTTATGTGGTCATCCAGAACCGCTTGGAAAGCTTTCATAATATCGTCTATAATAGACTCAACATCAAGGCCGAGAACTTCGCCGCGTAGAAACTTAGATGCCTGTTCTTGACAGTCACCAATACCAAAATATATTATACCTTTCTTGTCTGCATTAAGACAGCCACAAATAAAGCGTTTCGCTTTCTCCATTATCTTCCAAGGAAGCCTGTTTGTCTTTTCACCTGTGAATCCCTTCAGTTCCACTTCACGATTCTCTTCGACATCAAGAATATTGCCTTTTTGGTAGTTATGTTCTTTTCCACTTTTTCCAAAGATTCTTGGTGCACCTTGGAAAGAATTCAGAGTACGCAAACGATAAGTTGACAAAAATGCACGATAACTATAGTTATTTGAGAATCAAGTACTAAGATATTCATCATACCACCGCTAGTTGGTATAACGGCAGTCTGCCAATAGAGGATCGGGTTTGATTTCCAGCCGGAACTGTTTTCAGAGTGACAAAATAACTTAGGCCGGAGAAGTTACTGCCTTTGCTTTAACATCTGCAACTGGCCCATACACCAACTCTCTCGAGCCTCTATTCGAGGGCTTTTAGAACCCAACACTTACTGAAATGAATAAGGTATCCGAGAAGGTATAGCACATTGGTTAAGACACTGGATCTGAATGCGGTTATGCCCGAGTTCGAATCCCGTCCCAACCACTACATAGATTTTTCTTCCATGATTCTTGATTCAACTCAAATACCATTTGTAGATATAACTGACTGGTCTATTTCCTCTCAGTTGGAATTCTTAATTGTGTTCATGTGCTAGTAGATAAATAATTTCTTTGAAACTTCTCTAAAACTCAAGCGTAAACAATATTTACTGTCCTGCCTGGATCAACTACCAACTTATTTGAAACATACATTTTCGTCGATGTCTTCCTTCGAGGGAAAAATCTTGATTCTGCACTTGTTTTGAAGGAATTTCTGATTGAAATCTTTCATTCTCTTCCAACGTGGAAATGTTTTCGTTGTTTGTTATGGGTAGCTGAGATTGCCACTCGGGAGAACTCGTTGAAGAAGGCGACGATTTACTTTCTATGCTTCGGCGAGGGCTGCTCGTGACAACATCTGCTACTGCTGTTTCTAATGCCTAGTTGAAAAAAACAACAGAAGAACTGTTTAAAGTATAACAGGATACTTTTCGCCCATTCATTTTATTTTCTGACCATTGGTGCTTTGGAATTGTTGGCAAAAAAACTTTCGATTTTGGAATTTTCCGAAATTATATCTGTTTTAGTTTTTGAGCTTTAGATAGAAACGTGTTTCCAGTTCAGAAAGGCTTACTTCAAAATGCTGACAGGAGATTAAGTTATTTACGCAAGTGACCTCCTACTTTTCTGTTTAAACTCGCGTCAATGAAGAGAGCCATGTACTGACTATGACTATGACTATTGAATGCATCGGCAAGGATCAAAAGTTAAAAGAATATTGGTTTGAAAAATTAATGTTCATTGCCTTTAGGTGTTTCAAAGACGCCGACTTTTCGCTGTAAGCTTGCAGTGCCTGGTAGGTAATTCGAAGAGTTAAATACCTAACACAGGCGTAGAAATGGGGCAACTGACCCCCACCCCTCCTCCCCGCTTCCTCTTCAACATTTACCCTCACAATATTTAACTATCAGGCACATTATAAAAAAGTTGAATTTCATACTAATATTATATGTGCGGAAATTTTTCCAAACTACCTCGCATTTCGTAGCCTTGGATTCAGATGTAGTTTTCAATGAGTTGGGCTCGTCATTTGATGGTGGTTTTGTATAATTTATATTCGTCTTGTTCGAAGTATCACCAACTAGTGAAGTACTGGTGCTCTGTTTAAGAAATTCTGCACTCGTTTCGTCTCGATCCGTGCAAAGTTCTGATGGTTTCAGGTTGTCTAAGTCAAAAGCAATCGATTCGGATGGTGATTCCCTGCCTTCTTTTTTAACACCTAAAAGCAGAACCAAAAAAGGAAATAAAGAAATCTTTTCAAGTCAAAATCAGTTCGCTATGTATCAAAAAGACAAAAGTTTGTTCATTTTTTTGTACCTGTTTAGAAAAGAATAGAACGGATGTTTTATTGAGTTTAAAACTTCACAGCTGTATTATAACATTTAAAAAGATTATAAAATATTTAAAAGACATAATAAACAGACTGGTTAGAAATATTTACAATTTTTTAATTCTTTACATGTACCTACTGCAACTTAGTTGTTATAGTTTTCCTGTTTTGTATAGCTATAAGTTATGAATCAGTACACTGAACAGTTATAGGGAAAAAATTTAAAACTTACTTCTAACTAAGGCTATGCAGTTACCTTGCTGTCGCTGAGAATGTTTTTTCTCCTTCTTCTTTCCTTTCTTATGAGGTGAGCATCTCTTCTTCGAAACAGCTCCTGATTTGCTTTGATTTTTTGTGTCCACTGACAAAGCTTCCCCTGTGATCTCAAAACCCTTGGCTTCAGGATTTTCCGCTCGAACTCTGCTTGGCATGCCACAGTTTTCAAAATTCGAGATCTTAGTCTCTTTGACTGTGCCCACCATATCTTCTTCATTTTTCTGAAAGTTTCCAATGCTACACGTGTCTCCTTGCAACTCATGCCGCTGTTGCTGAGACTTTAGCTGCTTACCTATCGCTGATGTGACGCCATTCTCACAGAGAGAATTGTCATTATCTGAATCGGGAAGAAAAAATAAACTCTCTTCGCTTTCTATAGAGCATCCTGAGATAAGCCTTTTTAGCTTAGACTTATCTTCAAACGTAGTAAATGGTGATTTCTGATCAGGCACGGATATTTGGGTTTCCAGGTTTTCATCTTTTGAAGTTCTTTGGACACAGTCATCGGACTCTTTTAGTTCTATGGATGATTTCCTCGTATCTACAAAATTAAAATTGAAGAGTGTTTAGTAAATTCCAAATAATAAAGATATTGTAACAACATGGATACACACACCCCAAACTATTAATAACCTAGAACGCAATTTAAATTAACAATAACAATAAAGTAGCAACTAGAATTGTTTGTCTGCAGCAATAACAGCACAAATAATAATAATAATAATAATAATAATGATAATAATAATAATAGGGTGCAAGGAAGCAGTCCCGAGGCGCACGCGATCTCCTATTCATTAACAAAATGATCATGTGAAATGCTCGAGCCGGAAACAAAAACTTGTTCATGGCCTGGATAGACTATCGAAAAGTGTATGACATGCTGCCCCACTCATGGATAAAAGAATGTCTGGATTTGTTCGGAATTGCTCCAAACATAAAGACACTGCTCTCTAACTGTATGGAAGCTTGGAAGACCGACCTGTACTTTGGATCAACACAAATTGGAGAAGTAAATATCAACAGGGTATCTTTCAGGAAGATGCTCTATCCCCTTTGCTATTTGTTGTCGCGCTGATCCCGCTGACTGGGACACTACAGAAGTCCAAATACGGATACAATCTGAATGGTGTAAACATGAACCACTTTCTCTACATGGATGACCTTAAGTTATACACAAGGTCAGAGAAAGGGCTAGAATCCTTGGTTCATACTGTGCGTATAATAGTTATCATGCAAGTTAATTTCTACAGTTTACTTCCTCAATTAATGCTTATTTTTTACAAATGTTTTGGCTAATAGTGGCTTTTACATAAACTTTATACTTTATTATTATTACTGGAAACATCAGAAAGAAACTAATATAGCCTAAGACATAAGAATGAAGGTATGGGCTCGATTATCCGGACGCTTTCTTATTCTTCTATTTGTGCTTCGTGAATAAAAAGATGTTAGTTGCTTCTTATTTCCAAAAACGTTTTCCAAACAAGAAAGTTCTAAACGCACATGTGTTTGGTTGTCTACACTGAGTCACAAAGCGAAAATTAAAGAGCCTAATCTCATGGCTAACATTTCATTTACGAGCGCTTAAAATATATTGTAGTATTTTACTAACTACATTACATGCCCTATCTATAAGGTGCTTTTAAAAATTTTAGACTTGATATATCTGTTGTTACAGTGAAAATATAAGGTTGATAAATATTGTCACCAACTCATATAGTGACTCAAAACTTTGAACTTCCTTAAAAACTTACATACTTCAACTAGACGTGCTTGCTGTAGGAGTTAGACAGACTTCGACTATTGGGAAGTGATGACCTTTACGTTTGAAGTGTTTAAAGAGTTAGAAAGTGAATGATTTTTCTACGTCGGGTTGGTTAGGTTACTAACTGAATCAGTTTGTTTTACTAAATTGCTTAGCGAATGTCGGCTATTGCATTGTTTTTCTCTAGGTTTTTCTTGGTTAAAACCGCTCTGATTAAGTAAGAAAATCACGAAGTAACAAAGATATTCGGCCACTTGTCGTCAACTAATTGTACACCATTTTAACGAACCGTGGTCTCGATTCCAAGTTGGGGACTGGGCGCCGAAGACAGGGTGAAAGCAACAGTTTCATGCGAATTGCACAGGTCTAGAGCTATAAAATTCGATTGTATTACTTTCCTTCATCGATATTTGCTGATTGTTTGTGAATCGCACGAAAACTGTTGTTGTGACTTCGCGAAGTTGTTGTTCATCCCGAGTTTGGCACCCAGGCCCCAACCTGGATACAAGGCTGCGGTTTGTTGAAGTGGTGCCCAGTATTTTCCCAACCTTCTAAAACAACTCTTTTTGCTAAAAATCAAATTTGTATTCAGAAATCAGACCGTCGGCTTGCATTGTTTTGATTTGATTTCAGTGATCAGTACAATTGCTTTAGTGTTTCATTAAACTAATCCATTAATGATACTTTTTCTTAGCTAATCAAATATCATTGCGACTGCAGCTGAATGGTTACCATCGCAATTTGGGATCGCGTCCAAGTTTTCGAGCTGTAAAAGAACTAATCTTTGGATATTGTTTTACTAAACGAAGCTTGTGCTACGTGGAGGAATCTGAAGAAAAACTGTAAGTGTGGAAATAAGAATAGTAGTACAATACATCCAGAAGAATAACCTGTCCAGAACCATGGCGAAGTATTTCCAATCTTCTTGGTTATATTCAATGCGTTCCCGATGGCGAATGTTGTCCGCCAAAACTTTTATTTCCGCAGAGATCTTAGAGTCAATTGTTCTCTCGCGGAGGGTCCTTGGTGAACCAAGTGGCGAGTTTCCAATTAATCTACCGTCAAGGAATCTTGCTTCTTCAGGGCTGTTTAAACGGTGGAGGTTTCCCTTTGCACTCATACAGCGGTTGCAATGGCAATTTATTGATGGAGAAAATGCCATTTCGTAGTCGTATCCATTGAGGACTAATCCCTTTCGTTTGATCTCGTCGTAAGGGCGTCCATTAAAAGGTTGATGCGTTTCTGTTTTGGTAATCTTCCCATTTGGACGTCGAACACAAAGAATGTAGCCCAGCCACCGGAGAACGACAATCTTTGCCCAGATAGGAACTTCAACGCTTGCATTACTAGCACCGCGGTAATGAATATTGAGTACGAAGCATGTCAAGATTAAAGAGATGGAAATCTCTGCCATTATTATGATGTAGAACACTCCTAGAAGGGGAATAGTCTCAGAGTTTCGTGGCAGACTTTCTCCCACCAATTGTAGGAAGACAGCCATTGCCAATAGGACAGTAATACTGAGTGTGATGCGTTCCCCAGATTCTGGTGGGAGGAAGAAACCAAGGAGAATCATGGAGAGGATGATCATGCAGGGCACTACCAGGTTAAACACGTAGAACAGAGGTTTGCGCTCCATCTCAATCACCAAGGTGACATCAGCAAGAGGATGACTACAACACTCGTACTGTTCCGCGCTACGAACTTTTAAGGCGTTCACCAAGTCCCACTCGGCGCTCTTCACATATTTGGCTGAGTAGGTCGGCGAATCTTCTGCTGTCATATCCAGCTCTACAACCTACGTCAGAATTTATACATCACCTTAGATATGAGCTTTGCATATTACTATTACAATTACTATTACTATTACTATTACTATTACTATTACTATTACTATTGTTGTTGTTATTACTATTACTATTACTATTACTATTACTATTATACTATTACAATTAATACTTATACTGTTGCTGATGCTGTTACTTTTACTGTTATCATTATCGTTATCATCATTATTATTTTTTATTGTTGTTGTTATAATTATTACAAGGACAATAATAACGTGGGAGTGAATGGTTCTAACATCAAATTTACAGAATTATGATCGAAAGTGAGGCAAGCTGAGGCACTTGAATATATTTATAAACCAAAAAGAGTTTTTGTCGTGCTGTTTTATTTTGATTTTGAGTAAGGTGCCAAAATTACTGATGTTAACTGGTAGATGCAACGAGTGGAACACATTGATGAAAGAGCTAGAAGACTAACAAGATGAAAAATGATCTTTTGAGTGCAAGATAAGAACGAAGAAGAAATCAACATCGAACAAACCGCCTTGTAATCCACCATGTCGCAAACGAAAAGTACGCAAAGGGTTAGGAAAGAAATTAAAGCTGCGACATCAAGAACCATCAAAACGCACAAGTAGGAGTGACTGAGATAGAGAATTGCTAGAACGGAGCATGGACCAGGATAGCTTTACAGACTAGCAGGAAAAACTGATGGTTGATGAGAAGGATGTGTGAGGATCACTACTGAAAAAGTAAAGTAACAGATCAGAAAAACATCAAACTGGAAATTTTCTGGATCAAATCGTTTTCAAGGATTTTGGTTAAAGAAGATAATATTACTGAAACAGCAGCTAGCATAACAAACGGGTATTTGTTTCCAAGAAATTTCTTTTCCAAAATCGATAAGAGGAACGATATTGATTAGAAATAGGTAATGAACCGGGGTAAGTTGCGACTAATGACCTGTCTTCCGTTAGGTAGAAACATTGATATCCTGGTCGAAATATCCTGGAGAGAAGAAAGTAGCTAGCCAAATGACTGAAAGATTGCCGCAAGAATACCAGAGTAACAAAACGTTTATTGATATTTGACAAAATGATAATCAAGAACTTTAAGAGAACATTGAACGACTTGGATTGATGTGGTACGTCATTCATGGAAGAAGGACTTGAGAACAGAGTTGGCCACAGGGGGAAAACATTTAGGGAAAATGAACATCAAACGCTGGAATATCTCAAGAGGGTAGCCTGCAGCTACCTTTTGTCGTCTCATTGATACCTTTAACATTGGTATTGAGGAAAGTCAAAGTAGAATATTAGCTTAAAAGTAGTGTCATATTCACTTGCTGTTTATGGATAACTTAAATTTTTTTGGAAAGAACAAGTAAAAGGTAGAGAAAATTTGTTCAGACAGTGGGTAGTCAGCAATGACATGTTCCCGCCTTGAGTAGTGTCGTAATTTCCAAATGTGCCACAATAGTTGTCAAGATAATAAAATACATTTAATTTTGTATTTCACTTATACAAGTACATTGATTTATATATTCTTCTTTTGTTCTTGTTTAGATCTATACTATTGTGTTTTTTAGGAATATAATTTTATAACAAGAAATTCCTAGAACCTAAATTACCGTGTGAGTTTCTAGTTAAACTCAGTCCTTTCATGTTTTTTTAGAATGAGAAGAAAAGCTCACTGGAATTTATAACGGGTTTAAAAGTGGGGTTGGAACTATGTCTTTGGACATCTTGTGGTTCCAAAATTTAAAATCATAACAGTGTTTAACTTCTGATTTAAAGGTTTAAATAAGGACAAATTAAATTTTACACTAAGGAAATCTTGAGTTTTACCTCAAATGTCCATGATCCAAACTTCATTTTGCAAATTTGCCTGTCAAACGGAAAGTATGTGACATCAATTTTGCAGGTGCTCGTAAAGGAGGCAGGACAGTACCATCGATTTGTCCCATCGGCCGCAACAATCACGGGAGTCTTGTATTTTTCAGTTCCACCACTGAATTGACTATCGGCACTGTAATAGATTATTTATAGGAACAGTGGTCACTTTCACAGGAAGAAGACGATTTTTTTATTTTCATAAATATATAGACAAACTGAAGAATAACAGACATTCAATTAAGTTCGATTGATGGAAGATTACCGTAAGCAAGGGAGTATGCAGCGGGAATTAAGCAGGAAATGATTTGTGCATGAAGTTGGTGCAGAGTATAAAGAAATCTAAGGTAAATGTATAATACCAACCTCTAAAGATGTGGTGAAGCTGAAAATACTCAGTATACGTACTGGAAGGGGGCTGTATTTTGCACGTTACTCATAACAACTACGTGTGGTTGTGTGAAAGAACTATACTGCGTAGTCATTGATCATTTCAAGAATATTGTGAAGAATGGAGTATATAGATGTGACGAATATATTGAGTCCTGTTATTATTCAACACTGACCTGTTATAGAGAACAATGTCCGGTATCCACAATTTGCTTGGGTCAAGTCTCACCGCCTTTATCCCACCATACTTGGCTGGGTTCCATCTCAGCAACTGGTTTTTCCAGATCTACAGGTTGTGGAGAAAAAACCGGATGTTAAAAATATAAAATAGGTTTTACGGTTTTCACGTAATAAAATTTCAAAACGATCATAAAATGACGTTTCGGCTGCACTTGTGGCAGCCTTCATCAAAATGAAGGCTGCCACAGTAAACTGGATGTTTACTGAGAACTTATTTTAGGGAACATCTTTGATAAGAAGAGAAACTAGAACATAGTTACTGAATATAACCTTAACACTGTTATCCTGTTATCTTAAAGCAATAATTCTAACTTCATCAAAAAAGTTTGGCCGCTACCCATGTGGCCATAGTGCCTAATATAGTAGCTACAAATAGCGCAGCGCAGTTATTAGGTCATAATTCGGACAAACTGAAACAAACTAAATAAAATCAAGTGGCGGCTGACGAAAAATTTTCAGCCAACCATGCTTAAAATTGTAACAATAAATTTGCTCCTTATAATTTTAAAATCGCTTCTTTTTCTATACAGCTTTTTTCAAGCATGTCTCTGTCTGCGTCACATGGGGGTAAAATTTCTATTTTTAGTATTGCTGCGCTGCGTTATTACACGCTTACACTTTAACCAAGTCACACTTTGATGCGCTATTGACGACGTCATCGTGAATAAGGGCTGTTGAAAAGAGTATCGACTTCTGTTTCACTAAGTCCGTCTTTCCTGAGACTTCTCAAAATAGAATGGCACTTGTTGCACTTAACTAGTTTCTCTTTAATGTAGGTTGAGAATTGACAGTTTGACTGAAAAGTGACGCCCAGGATGTTGAGATTATATTTGCGTTCTTTTGTTTCGATGGGAACCATTTGGTGGTCTGCGCCCTTTTTTGAATATGTCAGTTCTTAGTAGTATGAAAAGAAAGAATAAATTCACTCGTGAGAACAAAAGTGGTGTTTATACTATTCATATCGAGTACCCTGAGCGGGAATCGAACCTTCAAGTTACTCTTACCTGTCGAACCCAGACGTTTGTCGTTATCATCTGCCGTCTGTCATTCTTCGAAGCAAAATAGAATAAACTTGTTTATTGACTTGTTTTAGATGATATAACAAAACACTGGGTATAACTCTATGATGATAGTTGTGCGTAGATGAAGCTTAAAACGTTTAGGACTTCTGGAACAAACGAATCACAATGTAGTTCGAATCACAATGTATATGTTTTGCGATCTTTAATTTTGCAACCAAAAGTGCCAGACCGAAAACAGCGTTTCGTCTACTATACTCTCTAAACAAAAACGTTGTGGTGCAGGTTAAGGCAAATAAGTACGAGAGCGGTTGTGCGGTGTGTTGATTTGAGCTTTTTCAAAAGACGAATTAGTTGTAGAATAAGCTACGTAGTCTTTTAACTTAAATATCTCCTGTAGGCTTTGCTTTAATCTAGCAAATCGAGTCAGCTGGGACGTAGAAGCTTTTATAGTGTTACGTGCATGGCATAGAGGTAAGTCAGTTACCGACATCTTGCCTCATTAATCTTGTCTTATTTAACACCACTTATGTTTTACCCTTTTAAAAGCTAAGACCAGTGCCGGCTCGGTACGTTGGTAATCATTAGTTGTTGACAACTGAAAAAAAGGGATATATATTTTTGTTTTACAAATAATTGATATAAAGCCTTTCCGGTAATTTTTAATACCAGCCAAGTCAAGCAAAATTTTTAGTAAATTATAATTTTTTGAGTTATCAAGGTTCTGCTTCAATCGACCAATGGCGTTGGAAGCTTTCATAGTATTAGGTGTTTGAATAGCGTAGAAATACTTTAACCAACATATCTTACCACATTAACCAGTTGTACGATCTCAATGCCAAATGTTACATTAACGAAAACATTTGGGCTAATGACAGGCCTTGCTTCCTTGTTGTAGTTTTTCAAAATGGTTTTGATAAGTTTCTGTTCCGGGCTGTCGATCGCAGCATCAACTAAAAAATAATTTGATTGTATCAGTTAAGCTAAAGCTAAATCCTGTTATAAGCCTAAGTGCATCAGTGGCCCATTGAAGCCGGTACTTTTCTGCGGTTTCTATAGAGTGTACAGCCTATTAAAAACTCTGTCGTGTTGCTTCTAACTTTTTAGTTGTGTTTTTTTTTAGTTCCTGGGTCCGCAGTAATTGGCCTCTCGGCTGTTGCCGATGCCAACAAGGCAGGTAAGGGGTTTACAAACTTTTTGAGTGTTCTCAAAATATCCCAAGTGGTTTATTTTACCGGTAAACCCATAGAGAAGTAAGTTAAACACGTTGCTTTTTAATTCGATCAAAATCTCAGTTCTCCTGGGACTCATCTGCTAAAGTAAAACGGCCCATTAAAACGATTATACAAACCAAATCCTATCTCCCTATTCAAACTGAATCGCATCAAACAATCAAAATATCATGACTCCCACCGCTCCTGGAATTGCTGGAAAACTCCTGAAATTTTGAACTTTTCTTCCAGGGGGCAGGGCCCTGGAAAACTCCTGGAAAAACAAATGATTTCCCTGTACTCCTGTAAAACTCCTGGAATTTTGTGGAAAATTTTTCAACAGTTTTATAAAAAACCATCTGCATAATTATAAAGGTCTTCATGAACAGAAAAATGCATTGAGTTGCTACATATAAAATGAGACAATGCATTAATATACCAGTTGCTACTATTGTGGCAGAAATTGATATTGTAATTACTTGATATTCTTTTGTTTTGGCCAATAGAGAATTTGGGATTGGGCCCTGGAAAAATATTTTTTCTACCCTGGAAAACTCCTGGAATTTTGTTATCGTTTGTCAGTGAGAACCATGAAATGTATAGTACAAAATTTACTTAACAGATATAACAATTAACTGAAAAAAAACTACCAAATCTTTGTGGAAAGTAAAGTTTTCTTTTCAAAAAGACTGGCCGGAAATCACTGTTCCGGCGTCACACGTTCATGGCTCGTAAACGTAGATGTTGATATTTGCAATTTAACATGACATGAAGAAAACATGTGGCTGTTCTGTTGAGAAATGGCCGTATTGATGGATGGAACTTGCAGCTGTTGTAGTGGAGGCCTTATTTCATTATTCGTTCGCTTATCCAAAGTTGACTAGAGCTTTTCATCAGCAAGTGATACGGAAAGTTCATTGCTCTATTTGCAAAGTTGCTGAACGAACGGCATGTTGTGATGACTTTGGAGGCTAGACTCGATGCGCTGACTAGAAATTGTAATGATTTCACAATTTGTAAGACCAGAATTTGACCACAAGATAATTTTGAATGAATTGAATGAAAGTAGACTTTTATCTAGACAAGGGTGTAAAAACACCTACGGCCACTGTGTTATGTATGTTTTAGTTCCGATGTTTTAATAATATTGTCTAGTTGTTCAGTTTGCATTTCTTACATCGATACATACATACATAAACTACATATATCTTCGAATTTAATTTTTTTTGTTGGGCAAAGCGTTGCACGAAGTAAAACTCAAGTGTACTTTTCGCAACGGATTACAGCAACTGGCAACACCATTGCACAGTGTATCGCCCCTCCAGCAACTTTTCTCGCAATTTTACGTCAGTTTTTTCCAAGAGCGCTTGCGCACACTTCTTGTTTCATTCGAGGAGCTTTAGGTACGGCCAAAAACATTGCAAGTTGCTGAGATCGCCTTATATAGCGCAACCCAACCGCGGCAACTTGCAACGCTATATTTTCAAGCATTGCGAGACAAGTTGCGGAGAAAATTGCACAGTGTAGCAGGTCCTTAACTCTTTCGCAATTGCATTAAGATATCGAGTTTTGCCACTATTTTTGGAAACAACTGATGTTTTTTTACTTCCTAGCTGTGGTTTACATGCGCACTAAACCACAGTTATTCAGTTGACCAATAACAGCGTGCGTATTGGTTATTTTATAAAACAAATAAACTAATATAGCGTTCACTCAAGTGTCCCGTGACTTGATATAATTACAAGCAAGTCTCAGACTGAATTTTTAAGAAATAAATTTTAATGTTTCTTAAATTACTCCTAATTTAGAGTCTGTGCTTTATGCACTACGGTTAAAGAAAGTGAAGTAAGCATATAAGTACATGTCTGCAAATTATTGCTGAAGATTTGTAACGACCTGTGTAATGAAGTCAAAAGCAAATGTTTGCCACTCACCTCTGAGTGTGAGACTGAACAGTGCAATGCAGACCGCTTTGATCACCGTAGCACCGTGCAACCAACAAGCTAATCGCATGTTAGAAAGTAAAGAATATCTAAAAGGAAAGAAAACGCGTTTAAAACACTGTTAAATTAAGGTTTAAAAAGCTATGGCTGAAACTTTAATGATTGGATACACAGTTACTACGTTACTAAACAGAACTATATAACGGAACCGTTAAATACTTGCAGCAGTACATTCAAGGTTTCTACACGTTGATTTGCACACTAGTTTCAAAGGATTATTGTATATTAATTTTTGTTGACTGCAATTTACCAGGTTATGTACTTGCGGCTCTTATCTTGCTATTCACGGGTACAGGACTCTGTCAAAATCGGAAATTATTTGATGTACATTAACAAAACACTAAACCACCAACGAACGTAATTGTCTTTTTCACCCTGTGCAGTGGACAACTTTCTCTGACGTAGTCATAACAAATGATAATTTTTCTTACAGAAAACCGCAATGGTACAAAATATAATCTAAAAAGCCTTTTCTGTTGAGAAAAGCTCAAATGAGATGTGGCTTGTATAAAACTACTAATAAGCTTAAACTCTTATAAGCACTTTTGCTCTCAGGGTAACTTTTTCTGTTACAGCCAGTAACGACTTTCCCTTAAAAGCTCGTTGATAAAAGCGCTCGTATCCCTGAAAATCCTTGACTTGTCGCATGGTTTACAATACAAAGTCATTCCTTGCGTTTTTTCGTCATAGACATCATTTAAGGGATTAAATCGTTCTGGCGACTTCTAAATTATCGGCAATAATTATTATTTTGTTTTTGTACCGGTCGCCATTATTATGGTATGTAAAGGTTTTTACTCTCAGCTGGACAACAATTTAAAAGCGGCAATTAGAAAAAATTGTCATCAAGGGGATATACCCAATGCTAAAACAAGGCTGGTGCTAAAGTTTTTCTTTTGAGTTTTTCACTATGTTCCGCTCAAATTTAACTGGCATAAACGACTATCCAGATCCTTTAATAATCCTATTAACATTTCAAGTAATTGACGTCGAGGTGTGGCACACGCTGGATACGGTATTACCAACACTATACCTGTCTTGTGTTTGTGGCATTTCAAGGGCAGTCTTTCGTTGCTTGTTGATTCAAAGCATAGTTCTTGCTGAGACCATATAAATAGAAAGAGAGTTAAGGTTTTCTCGGACGTTCTCACAAAATTGGAAAAATGGCTTGAAATTGTTGAAATATTTCATTGTCTGTCAAAAGACCTTCATAAGATCTAACAAAACGCCTCGTCTGAGAAGGAAATGAAGGTGGAGATAACATTCATCATTGAAATTACGAGACATCAAATAATTAACCTTATTCACCCATTAGATTTTTGTTGACATCGGTAAAGGGCAAAAGAAAAAAGCGAAGAACAATTCAAGTGTTTCAAACAGCGTTATTAAAAAACTGAAATAAATGATTGCTAATCTTCAATAAGCTGTTAACTTTGACTTTATAGCTGCAGTTATAGAAGTCAAATTAGCGCGTTATTATTAGCAAAAAAGTATTTACTCGACATGTAAATCCCAATTGTACATTCGGTAAATTAACGAGAGGTTTAGAATTATTTATAAGTTACAGTTTTATTAAAGACCCTGAATAACTCAAGCTGTGAAATGAATTTCGCTATAGTTTAATGAATTAAAGGTCCATTCATACCTGAGTAACTAGTAGTCTGTAAGGCGTATAATGACCAGCCATGTAGGTTAGATGCAGTTTTTCAGACTTGTTTCAAACTGCGTTCTCAACACTTCATGAATTTTTATCTGAACTGGAATGCCAAACTTATCGAAAGAGCTACGAGTAACGAAGTAAACAATACAGTGTTCCTTAATGGAAATCGTACCTTTGTTACAGCACACGCTCCCTTGTTACGTAAAAGCTCAAATTCTAATTCGCTGTTGAAAATAGCAATGAGCGTCTTCATAATTACAATCGTTCGCTGAATGGCCTCACGAACATTATCGGTCAAAGAGCTTTTAATTGTACAGTTGAAAATGGGAAGAAATCAGTCATACTGAGATAATTACGGGGAATAAACAGAGCAGGTTGGACAGATTCCTTTTCCAAATCCACAGGAAATTAGACACTGATTGAATAATACCGCGGTGCCAATTTTATTTTACGCTCCTTTTAATCGCCAGCTTCAAACTAAACTATTGTTTCATCCGGCACGACTGAGCTCCACGAACTGCTCCAAAAACTTTAGGATGTTTTTTCTAGGGAATTATTAGAGCACCATGATAAAACAAAGAAAATGAGTGCAATGTTTTTGTGGTAGGTCTCATCTGTAAAGCAAATACGAGCTGAGCAACAGTTCTAAAAAGATTCTGTACGTGAAGGTAACAGAACAAGTAACTGATATGAAAAAACAGCCGCCACCCTAACATTTAATAATGTTACTGTACTCCAGGTATTCCTATTATAATTAACTAATCCATTTACTATCACTATAATCATCGTCATCACCATCATCGTCATCACTGTTACCGTTATCATCATCGTCATCACTGTTAACATCATCTTTATCGCTGTTACTATCATCCATCGCCATCATCATCATCACTATTACCAATATCATCACTATCATCACTGTTAACATCATCATTATCAGTGTTACTATCATCCATCGCCATCATCATCGTCATCACTATTACCAATATCATCACTGTCATCACTGTTAACATCATCATTATAACTGTTACTATCATCCATTGCTATCATCATCACTATTACCAATATCATCACTGTTAACATCATTATCACTGTTACTGTGAGTTTTGTTACTGAACTGACCATTACTAGACATTGTTGTTTTCTCACAACTTACAGATCATGAGATACCTCTCGTTGGGAACGTTTTCGTGTTTTGAAATGATCAGTTTAACCAGTCACCATTCAAAATAAACATACATGACAAGTTCTGCTTTCGTTTAACCTTTAGAGCTGCGTTTTGGTGTGACGTTTTTCTGCCACGTTATTGAAGAGTGGCGCGTAATTAGCTGAATACACCGGTTATAGAGTGCTGTGTTACTCGTGAGTCATGTCAAGGAACAAGTGTAATGTCTTGTCTATGATTTCGATTTTGCGAAATCAGCCGTAACAAAAGGCACCATGCACTTTCTACCATTGCTACAGCCATCAGACTATTGATGCCGTTACTACATGTTTTACGATGATATCACATTTGCTTATCCGACTTCTAAAACCTTTTTTGTTGAGCATTAGAATGTGTAGTTAAAATCAAATTTAATACAAAATAGGTAAACCAGCTTACTTTAGACCGACAACTTGACAACAGTGTTAATGTATTCATGTCTGAAAAATGTCCACAATCAAAATAAAAGAAAGGAGTTTTATACCAAATGACAAGCTGACATAGTCATTAGTCAAAACACATGAATTTAACAATCACATTTTATAGTTTTTTAGCATTTCAAAGTGAAAAGCTTAGCTTAGCACTGTAGGCTAGCCACCACTGTTTTTGCGTTTCTACTGTTTTCAAAATTGTATTCTGTTGTTTTCATTTTGTACAGACATTACATTACCGATTTGTCGTGTAAAACTGAGCTCTTACGTAGCGAGAGTGTTTAAAAATGTTTTCAGCATTTATTGCAACCAGTCGTAAAAGCTTAACTATTTGCAGTATTCTTATATTTTAGCGAATTGTATTCTAATATTCAAATAGATTACTTTGGATTTTCTCTGGGAGAATGCTGCATTTAGTTTAACAAAAAAACGCCAGTATTTTTCCTAACAAGTCTAGAAAACCCCAGAGCCCAAAAAAACATCTGCCAGATTTTAATTTTTGCACGTGAAAAAAGATTTTGTTAATTATTTAGATGACATAAAACTCAATACAGAAATCTGTAAATCAAATACACCTCCATCCCTAGCCGTAGGAAGGACTCTAGAAATATACCCTGTTGCACTTGAAAGCCGGCAAGGGCGTTAGTTTGATAATAGATATCTTGATTAACGGCTATGAAGCCACGAAACGTGTGATACAAAAATATATATATCCTGGTGCCATCGATTTCAAAGAAATTCTTTTGTTTAAAGATTGTTCCAAGTGTTTATAAACTTCATGACAACGCAGTTTGTCGAAGAAATATAAACAAGTCCGATTGTTTACGGTTCCGATAAAAATCTAAAACATGAAAACTAAGCTTTGTTGTTTGCCAGAATTTGTTAGCCAAATGTTTGTCTCTCAACAAAAAATCTGAGTCTTTTTCTTCGGTACCAGAATAATGGCTTCTAAATATTACAGCGTTGCAAACTGAATCTGAATTGTTGCACTTGCAGTTTTATTTAGAAACATTGTCATTTGGCCAGCTTTGAATTATTGCGCAAGCAGCAACTTTTAAAAAAGCTGACTTATCGAAGCAGTACAGAATGTGGTTGGGTTGGAAATAAGAATTTTTGAGTGGACTAGAGGGGAGCCAAGAACCATGGCCAATGCACTGATTTGCTCTTAATGACCTACCTTGTATCTTGACTACAGCCACGGCGGAGCCTTATATTTCTGAATGTTTTTGTGATTTGGTAGCCACCAGGGGGCTGTCAACATAATTTCTTTTGGTACGCTTGAGGCAATCGAAAATAGAATACAATTTCGGGGTTTAACAATTTCTAATGGTCATCGATGCTTAAACATGGTTTCTATTTGTGAGTTACTGGTGATAGAATAACATTTAGAGGCAATTAGACTTCCTATAGCCTTCAAACATTCATTGGGTTTATTTGATCTGTTTGATCGGAGATTGCGCATGGTCCAACACGATAAGGAATAACAAAGATCTCTCACCAAATACTGAAATAGATCACATCAAATCGTCGACAAAACAAATCTTTCTAAAATAGCT
Source organism: Palythoa grandiflora (assembly GCA_026546935.2). NCBI lineage: Eukaryota > Metazoa > Cnidaria > Anthozoa > Zoantharia > Sphenopidae > Palythoa > Palythoa grandiflora. The sequence continues at coordinate 14,541 of JAOCPT020167074.1, read as the reverse complement.
TTTTATACAAGCTTACCGCAAAAAAGGCGTCAAACTAAAATGAAATTAAAATCATATCAAGTACACTTTTACTTTCTTACCGCAAGAGCAGGAAAAGAAATTTAAATCGCGGTCGAGGGAATGCAGATTGCTTGTCGTTTGTAATTCTTGTCGCAGAGTGATTGTTTCATAAATGTCAAGGTTTTTAGAAAAACATCGGTTTCATAATCTTGTACTTATAGTCCTGAAGAAAAAATTTAAAAAGGAATTTCTAGGGAAAGGAATTCTTCAGTGAAAGGAGTTTTAACGTTAACAAACAATCATAAATTTAACCTTAAATTACTGTCTTCGTAATTTGCGCAAAGTTTCTCCGTGTGTATAGAGTAGTTTGAAATTCAATAATCAAAACCTTGCTGTGAAGAAATGACTGCTGTGTTGATATTCGCCAAGCGATGGCTTGGCAAGTGAATCCGTTTTTAACGCCAATCAGTATTCGTTTTCTAAGGCAACAACTTACAAATCAGCAAATGGTTTCTCAAATTGAAGTAATACTATAAGATTTTTAGTCTACTTTATAAAACATACAGTTTGATTATGATCATAAAATTCTTACCAGTATGCGGGCGAAGGATGCCTCGACGAACGCCTTCCGTACATTTGCAGCGTCATCAAAGCATCGTTTGTTTCGTGAGAACGATCTTCAACTTCTGTGCTGTTCGAACCAATTCTAATCTACAAGCTCATTTGAAATTGATTAAGAGGATTACATTTTCGCATGACTGAAATTATCAAGGATGAAGGCCGTCATATTACTTCCTTACTCAAAAGAAATTAGGAGGAAAGACGCCATTCTTGATTTGCTAAAAGAGAATTTAGTCAAACAATGTTGGCTTATGTCGAATTCAGATAGAAATTAAAAATATGAAAATCACCAGTAATTTATTAATTAGAAGCAACTTTAATTTTGTGGAGCTTGCAATTATCGATATTTTTAATCTTTATCAGTGTTGTTTAGCTTTTTACTAGTCAGTAGAGTTGTATTAGTACCATATATATATTTCCACCTATAAAAACACTGAAGCTTACAAAGAACTTTGACTAATTTTAGGTTTATCAGGAAGCTTCGATACGTAGCAATTATATTTTGCTCCCCCAATCTTCTGTGACAGACTACGTTTCTGTTTATTTGTCTAACAATACAAGGTTTCATTTTGTAATTATGATAAGTACACGAACATCCATAAAACTTCAAAACCAATTTTGTTTCTGCTTCAACTATAGAAAATATCAATTAAAACACAGCACTTATACTTTTTACAAAATAATATTATGGGGTAACAAGTAAAGGTGTTTTTATTATTTGTTATTGTATAAGATTAGAAGTCAGCAGAAACTAGATTTGTTTACCCTCATCAGTTGAGTGCTTTAAAAATACTTATTAGATGTTACTCACTAGCCATATATGCATCATTGCATGTATAGCCTTGCGCGTGTACAAGAGTAGGAACATTTTTACATGTGACTAATGTTTGTTATGCAGGTTCGCCTGTTAAATATGTTTTTTCGGCAATTCATTGGTTAAATCATACCTGTACTGCATTTATAGGTTCCATGCATATAAACTAAAAGTATCAATATTCTGTCACCCGTATGCAGTTTTTGCCGGCCACTACAATAAAAATTTCAATCTGTTATATAGTCGAAGTTTGACTGTAATTCTATTAGACATTAGTCACGAACCCGAGATTTACACGAGATATCCGCGAGTTCTCGAGCAATCAGTCTTCAAAGCCGCAGGCGCGTAGCTACCTGTAAACCAGGTAAACCCAGGCTTATCAGTTTTTCTGAAACCCTAGCACTTTTCTTCATCCAATTTCTTTTCTTTTCTTTAGGAATATGAAGGTACAGGACAGACAAAATGGTCCTTCGAAATCATTCTGTGCTGGACTTGTTTTTTTCATTTTTCATTAAAAACATCATCCGACGTCGCAAACATCGACATAGATGGCCGAATTGAATTGAAAAAATAAAGTTTATATGCAGAGTGAAGCCGCTATCGAGCAATCGACAAGTGCAGCAGGTTGTGAGCCGTGCAATTATCAGCCATCGTACCCCGACATATAAAGGCTGTCCGAAAGTGAGTTAAAGAAAGATGATTTACGAGTCAAATGCCGTCAAGGTGAGTGGGAAGACAGCCACAAATACACATTTCCCGGCAGCAACAGTCACAAGGCCAAAGCAGAGAAAGTTTAACCACACGTGGTTTGGAATTGGCTTCGATATTCATTTCCACAGATACCGTTTGCTGAGTTTACTGTACACGTTTTGGACAATTTGTAGGACATGAGCACAGAGCTCCGTTGAGCTCTCACAATATAGGAGTGTCAGACTGGGCAAATATTGGGACAGTTCTCAAGAAACCTAACCAATCATCTTCTTATCTTGATGCTATGACAATGGGTGATAATTATTTGTAAGTTGCCACTGGTAAACAGAAAGACATTTCAAACCACATTTTAGGTGTAGCTGACGAGATAGCACATAGAAATTGTCATTTTCCAAAAAGCAGTTATTGATATTATTGTCTTTTCTGTGGTCAGGAAAATGCTTCCAATTAATCCATCATTGTAAAAAGAAATTTTGCTTTTTTCCCGTCTCCCCTTTGACTTATAAAAAATTATTCGAAAAATTATTGGATCGGCTAAAGCGTGGTCAACCCATGTGAATCCGGGCTTACCAGAAAAAACTGGCTGTCTACGTGCCTGAAAGATGAAGGATATTAATATATTATTATGAATGAAATTTTCGCGAAGGAACAAGGTAAAGTCAAAACCCATAAACAAGAAAAGAGGCTGAGTATGCATGTAACTCCCTCTAGTTTGTGACTGTCTCAGAATTGTCTGTAGTCCAGCATTCAAGCCAAGCACTAATCAGACAAAACATAACAGATCGAAGTGTCATCATGTGGACAGCTCATGTCAGTGATATAAAAATCTAGATATTGCAGGTCTTTAACAACAAACTGATGACTGTAAGTAGACACAGTAACCTCAATTGTTTTGTTTTTGTAATACTTTCCGAAGGCGACAGCATTTGCTCATCAAGCTCTCTATCTAAAATTGTCACAAAGTTATCTTGGAATCGTATGCAGCTGATGCTGAAGCTGCACAGGTGCTGTGGCCCTTAAAGATGGTGGTAACAAACCGAGACTTTTACAGTATACTGATTTGTGCCAACGAGAAAAGGTGTCGATACATGACACTAATCTACGAGACTTGTAAAAGCTAACAAGTGACTGCCAACTCCTCAAGTCAATGCCTTGCTCTATCAGCACTCATGTTCACCTAAACAACAGATTATTGACTAGCTGCATGCTAGGTAAATAAACTGCAAAGGTTTGCTTCAGTTCCCTGGTCGCGAGGACATGACGAGTTTCTTAATTCTGAAGACACAGCTACTAGGCCAATGAGCAAAAACATATGCAGTATTTTACAAGTTCACATGTCCGCTTGAAGATACGGATTACATTTGTCATTCGCGAGAGATGTTATTATCATATACTTATACTTCGATATTTCCACACGAGAACGCGAAAATACACACGGCATCGTTCACTGATGTCATCACATGTGAAGATATCGAAAGCAGCCAATCAGAGGGCAGAATTTCTACATGGATTCCTATAGCTGCAAGTTACTTAGCTTGATCAGCTTCGCTATTTTTAAGTGGCTCGTGCTCTTCTCCTGCAATCGCCTTACTCTGGTTTACATTACTCTGCTTTAAAAAATTGTAACACGAGTGCTAAACAAAATTGTTTGTTATTATATCTTTACATTTTCCGGCCCTTCGACGAAGTTGGTCGCGAGGGTCGTCACGTCATCAACACGGTTGCCATGCAGAACCCCGGTGCAGAACAAGGAGAATCTTCTCTATTAGTTATACATTCACTTAATTTTTAACTACTAATTTTCGAAAAATTGATCCCCCTCAGTCTTTTGGAGATGTTAATACACAGAGTGATGAAATTATGAATTAAAATCATTGTTGCTGCTTTACTAGGAGCTGTCATGCATGCATGGCGGTCAAGTATACATACATATCTGTGAACAGCCTCAATCAGTCGCCTACACTCCAGACTGCAGGAAACACAGAGAAGAACCGACAAGTAACATGGAAATATAAGTGGATTAAAGTTCTGTCCGATTTTATATACGGCTCACTTGATTGGCTGAATATTTAGAACACTGACAATTTTTCGGGTGTCCAACCTTTCTTGATGGCATTGTTATGCTTATAAGCATTTCTAATACTTTCATTGTATATTCGCCTTATTTGTGTTCAAATGTTTTTCTTGATATATTTAATTCAGCATATTTTAGTTTGTATTTGAGACAAAACCTTAATCCATATAAATACTTAAAAAACAGCTTCGGCGACATTTTGAGTTCTGGTACCTTCGCCATCGTTGTTTTATTCTGCGATAAATATAATAAAACGAAAATCACACGTCGGATATCAAATATGGAGTTTATCTTCTCGTAGAAAAGAATATTTCATCGTTCGCTGCACTCACTCGTGAAATATTTCTTTTCCACTAGATGATAAACTCTATATATGATATTCGCCGTATGATATCCTCTATCAAACACTCAAAGACACTGACTCTGAACGGTCTTGTAATATCCTCTATTTTTCTTTCGTAAGACAAGAGGCAGATATATTTCATTAGTTCTTTATTTTATTTTCAATAGCTTTGTAAATATTTCTTCGCATTATACTTTAACTGAGTTCACCTTTTTTCAAGGAAGAAAAACACTGTGAAAGCAACGAAGTTGGAACCGAAGCGATGTATGGCGGCTTGGCAGTAGGCCGCTAACGGTAGCACATTGTCAACGCATTTTAGGATAGAAAGCACAAAATTCAGGTTTTTTGTGGGCTGTAAATAACCGCAAACCCAAACAAAAAATGGCCCGAAACCGAAAACCTCAACAACTTCGAAGTGTCCACCCCTCACTTATTTGAAACCACCCTTTGAGCCACCCGTTTAGTAAATTTTTCAGAAATTTCCTCCACCCGCCATTTATTTGACCCCCTCCCTCCCCTCCCCGTTTATTTGACACCTAAGATTACGTAAATGTCGACGATTGACGGCGCGCGGTCGGAGACTGGACACGACTACTGCTTGTAATCGATCATATGCGTTATGTAACTGTGACGGTTGTGTTGTTGTGTTTAAGTTTGCTCGTGGTATTTTTCAACAGTAGAGAAGCTTCAATTTGGTTTTAATTGACACAAAGATCAACTGGCCTTTCTGCAAGTCGGAAATGAGTGTCTCCATTCATTGGTTCCGAAAGGGCTTGCGACTTCATGACAATCCAGCTTTGATGAAGGCCGCCGAGACTTCATCAAAACTTATTCCACTTTTTATTTTAGATCCATGGTTTCTAAACGTTTCCAAAGTTGGCGTGAACCGGATGGGATTCCTTTTAGAAAGCCTAAAGTGCCTAGACGACGAGTTGCGCGTACGAGGGTCTCGCCTATTTATCGGTAAGGGCAAGCCTGATGAAGTTCTGCCTGCTTTTATTAAAGAACTTCATGTCTCAAATCTGTTCTTTGAAAGTGACACTGAACCTTACGCCAAAAAACGTGACGAGAATGTGAAGAAACTGGCGGGTTCCCTGAACGTTAAAGTGGAAACATTTTGTAGCCATACATTATTTGACCCAGACAACTTGTTGAAGTTGGCCCCTGGAGGAAGGCCTCCCCTAACAATGACGTCATTCCTGAACCTGATTTCTAAAGCCGGTGAAGTCCCAAGTCCTGTAGAAGTACCAAATGAACTACCGGAACCACCCAAGGATGTCCATTTAAAAACAGCAGAAATGTATGAATCAATCCCCACATTGGATGACCTGAAGGAGAATGGGTATGACCCAGCCCAAAAGACAACTTGGTTTGTTGCAGGTTGGTACACTTAGTAATAGCAATAGTAGTAGTAGTAGTAGTAGTAGAAGTAGTAGTAGTAGTAGTAGTAGTATCAGTAGTAGTAGTAGTAGTAGTAGTAATAGCAGTAGTAGTAGTAGTAGTAGTAATGTTAGTAGAAGTAGTAGTAGTAATTGTTAGTAACTAGTAGAAGTAAGAGTAGTAATAATAGTAATAGTATAGTAGAAGTTGTAGTAATAATAGTAATAGTAATAATAGAGATCTTTAGATCCAACTACAAGTATGAGTATGAGTACAAGAATTTAAGAGTGTGTGTGCATTTACCAGCAAACTTGTTGCTGAGAGGACGACTTTTGCAACAAATCTCATCAATGAGTTTGCTTGTACAAGCGCGCGCTCTCTTAAAATCTTGTACTTGTACTCCTACTCGTAGTCGGATCTAAAGGTCTCTAATAGTAGGTAATGTTTCCAGCTTAAAATGCTATGTTGAAAGACCATGATAATAACAATATAAAAAATATTTATTAAACCTATGGACCGATGATCTTGCCCATCAGTAGCATATTTGATTTAAATGTAAATGAATTTCAGTTAAGGCCAATATTTATTACTGTTGTTAAAAACTATTTTGATTTTAAAAATCTTTAAAAAGTTCCTCCTAGTTTTTGCTGGTCAACAGTATAATGCCATGGACTGGCAAAAGCTAGGAAAAACTTTTTGAAGGAAAATTTTTAAAAAATGTTAATAACAGTAGTCTTACCTAGGTCTTACATAGATTCATTTAATATTTATTTATTTTTTTATGTCTCTTGTTAAACAAAAGCAAATCACTTTAATAATAATTAACAATAATAATAATAATATTATTGAATATGATTGATATTCAATGTTATTATGAATTAGAAAATTATGTAGAATTCAGTTCAGTCTTAATAAAGACTCTAATATTTATTTGTTACCCCCACATTATTTTATGTTATGCCTAGTGATTAAAGTTTTTATTATTTTGATTCGTAAGGTGAAAAAGAAGCCATTAAAAGAATGGAAGATTTTCTTGCTCAAGAGAGACGAACAGTAATGTTTGAAAAACCTAAAACACTTCCCACAGCTCTGGAGCCAGATACCACAGCCCTATCACCCTACTTGAAATTTGGAGTTTTGAGTTGCCGATTGTTCTATCATCGTTTGAAGGAAGTGTACCAGTCATCAGGTGGGAAACACTCCAAACCACCTGTGTCTCTAGAGGGCCAGTTGTATTGGAGAGAAATGAGCTATCTTATTGGCCATGGAGTACCAAATTTTGATCGAATGGAAGGCAACCCAATCTGCAAGCAAATTCCATGGTTGACTGGCAGTAGAGCAGAAGAATTGCTAGCCAAATGGGAGGCAGGAGAAACTGGTTTCCCTGCTGTTGATGCAGCAATGAATCAGTTGAGGAGTGAAGGATGGATGCATCACTTAGCACGACATCTTGTTGCTTGTTTTCTAACCAGAGGTCAGAGTTTTACAAGTTTTTTTAATTTTTCTTTAATGAGAATTTCAGTAAGCTCTTACATGGGAGATATGTATTTGGAGACACTGAAAGATCTTTTGTTGATTTCGTACAAAACACTCCACAACTTTTAAGCCTTTTAAAACCATTTTTGTACTGTAGAGTTTTTCTGAGTTTTTAAGTAGAAACCACACACACAGACCAAATGATCATATCTTACATTAAATAATTTTAGTTATTTTCCATTAACCTTGATAATGAGTTGAGTTTTTTTCCAAATAGTAATACTTGAGTTATGTACATATTAATAAATACAAAAATACTGAACTAATTCAACAACTTCAGTATCAGCCAGGGGGAAGTGTTTGTTTAGAACTGTAATTTGCCTATGTTTGTGTTTTACTCCTGTGCTTGTTCCTATCTGAAATTTTGCACATTCACTTTATGAGCCAATATGTTGGCCATACAGTGAAACCAATTTGTTTTTGAATCAGTGAAAAAATTACTGCCTCATGTGGGATTTGAACCCATGACCTTGGCTTCGGGTTACTGGACTCCTACCTTACAAGCTTAGCTACTGACGGAACCAACTGGGAGGAATATTTGGATAACATGATTAAACACACAGTCATCAGTGTTAATAGACACTATAACAATATGAGTGTTTATTAAAAATATAAGGCTAAAAAATATGTATTTGAAGTTATTAAGTAATGATCCGCCTAAGAACTAGCTATATAGGGAGCTCAACAGCATTTTTAATTAAAAATGCATTAAAAATAATTCAATTATTCAATTTTTATTTTCGCCAAAAAATCCCCCAAAAAACAATGTGATCAGTCCTTTTTTTAGATCTCTAGCACCAGTGTCCTTTGTACAACGTTTTGCGTTTTGGCTGAGTTTAAAGAAAATCCACCGTGGGGAACTAGGTCAAAAATGATTTGGCTTTCCCACGCTACATCCACCATATTGAATCTACCACTAGTGTGAGGTGTGCAAGGAGAAGTGTTAGATAGTTTTTTCGTAGAGTTACGCTTGAAATCTTTCAGATTCTATCAGTTTCGTTTTTCAAATTCTTGTTATATATTACATTTTGTTCGTTTTTGAAGTTTTTATGGCTTTTACAAGCCCATGTTTGTTCCTGAAGAACTCGACTTTGAGCTTTAGAAATTTGACTGCGCCACGATACTTTTTCTTGTGAAAGGAAAAGTTGGAAAGGAGTTCTGTGGAATTCAAAGGAAATACAAAGGAAGAGCGAGGAAAATAAAGCAAGCCCTGATAGTATTCAGCAAAAATCATCAATCGATTCTTTGTTTCCATGGGTAGGTGTTGTGCATGAATATTCAAATTTGCATATTGTAGTCTGGCATTTCGGTGTATAATAAAGAATCCAGCATTAATACTGGCTAAATAAGCTTCTGTCTGATATTATAAATATGAAATCAGAACAACAAAAATCAAACGAGGATAAATTGCCAATTAAAATAAAAGTACTTGCGACCCACAAAGGCTTTTCATCGCTAGTGGAAGCATAGATATTCATACAACAAATGCGCTTGAAAACTTTCAGTGTGATAATTTTAGTTTTTTACAGTCGTATACAATGGTGTTTACTTTTGCTATTTCATAGGCTGCCATAGTCATTGTTTTTCTTGTTTTATTTTGGAGGATTTGCACGTTTGAACGAAATGTAACACTGGAGACTGACCCATTGAAGAAGGCCACCAAAGAGCAGCGAAAGGTACATTGTTTAGATTTTGCAAAAACGAAATAGCATTTTATCGAAGTTAATATGTGCCTCCTTGACAAAAAAAGGAAAAAAAGCTACTATAGATCTGAAACAGAGGAAAGAAAGTGAGTGCTTTGGCTTTGAATACTTTATTATTATTAAATAAAGAAAAAATTGGTCTTGTGTGCTCAGCTGTGGACGAGATTTCATGTATCAAAAAGTTTTGCTCGGTTGTATAAACTTTTCTCAGATCAAATTTGATTTTTTTTATTTCAACTATTAATGAGTTACGAACTGAAAGACCTGAAACAATTTTTCAACAGTTTCTTACCTCCAGCGACAAACAAGTGGTACTGTTTTTCTGTGACAATCTGTCATTCGTCATCCACTACAGAGAAACTAAAAATTTCATATGTTCTCCACGGACAATTTTTTTTAAAACCGTACAGTGAATTGTTTGAACATAAAACTGACGGAGCAGCTTAAATGGAAGCGTGCCGTGGTTTGATTGAAAAGCCAGAGGCCTTAGAAATTCAAAGTTCGTGCTTTAGAGGCTCTACGCCAACGGAAGCGCTGGATTCAAATTTAATTAGCACAGCTAGATAAACATTGCTGCAGGCCTATTGTTTTTCCCCTAGTTCTTATGCGGATCATTACTTAATACTAAGAAATGATTTAGAAACCCCTTTAGAGAAAAAATGTCAGTTTCTGGCACCACACATCTTGAGTTGTGCACTGACTGGTAACTTGCAGTTGGACATATTTTGTTTAATAAAAGATGAAAAAACAACCGCAAGGAGATCTACATCTACATTTATTAAGTCAGCAGAAACTATGTACTTACAAAAGTACAGTTATCTTGCTAATTGGTAAATAAAATATTAATAAATATCATGAATAATATATAAATATAATATTTAAGTATAAAAAACATATAAGAGATTCAAAAAATATTAATAACTCAATAACATAAGAATTATTTACTGTATATGCTCATGTACAAGTCAAACACGTGTATAAGTCAAACCCTATTTTTGAAGCGAAAAATACAACTGTTTTAGAAAAAGTTTGTTTTTTTAGTTTTCATCAGATAAGATAAAATAAACAAATGAACTAGCTGGCTACCTGGTGTGACTGTCTTTTCCCCACTCATTATCCAAGTCATCCATTTTCCCATAAACAATCCTTATGGCTTGTTCAAACAGACATCCAGAGGTTGGATGAGGCTTGTCAGGCCACCAGGTATAACTGTGGTTGCAGTCTTGTTCTCACAGAGTTGTTGTTTTACCGTATCAGCGAGGTGGGCACTGAACGGGTCCCAAACAAGTAAACTTTGGGTGTTCGCAAATCCTCCCGGTTGTGCTTGCCACACCTTCTTGATCCAAATTTTAACCCTGCTTTCGTCCATCCAACCCTTCAGGTGATTATATACTAATATGCCAGCCGGAAATTTGTCTTTTGGCATCGTTTTTCGCTTGAAGATGAGCATTGGGTTGAGTTTGGTTCCATCTGTAAGGCATGCCAGTACGACTGTGAAACAAGTCTTCTCATGACCAGCTGTTTTCAGAAGAATGGTTTTGGCTCTAACGGAATCAACAGTCTTCGATATTGGCATGTCAAACCAGACAGGTGTCTCGTCGATATATCTGATGTTGACCAGACTGTAGTTCTTGCTGTGTCTTGCTCTGGTCACAAATGATTGGAAGCTGGTGATCTTTTCTTCTAGCTCGTCTGGCAACCTCTGATTATATTTTCATTTTTGGCGCAGCATGAGTTCGTTCCGCTTCATGAATTGAGTGCACCACCCACTTGAGGCGAGGAAATTGTTGATATATTCAGTTGTTGTGTGTGTTTTTTTGGCATGCAAACGGATCACATTTCTTGTCACAGCGAGCCCACTCTTTCTCGAAAATTTTAGGGAAAACGAACAAATTCTCTGTGACTTGGAACTCTCGAAAGTCGATTTTGTTGCTCGTTTTTAGAAAATGTAAAAAAATCTAAAATTTAATTTTAATTCAAAATTTTTAGTATAGTTCGAAAGCCAGCTCTATAAGCTGTAATTTGAATATGGGTTTAGGTATCTACAGTTTAAGACAGATGCACTGTATCGTTTTGACGGAAAACACCTCTGAAGGTATACGGTACCCTTAAATATATTCAATTTTTATATTATATATTATTATTTTGTAATTAATTATATAATTTATGTTGTCCACAATTAGCAACTGCATGTTTAAGTTAAAAGACACTTGAACAAAGTTTATTATTATTATTATTATTACTATTATAATTATTATTATTATCATCATCATCAAAAATGTATCCCCTCCATACATACACCTCCATAAAATAGCTTGTTACGCCACTTTTTTCAAACATGCACCTGCACTCCTTTCAATGGTTATGATAATAACAATAATTTATTACTTATTCGGCGCAAATATCTATATGAATATATTCAGATGTGCCTTACAAGTTACATTAAAATAAAAGTAAAATAATAAATCTAATATAATAAAACTATACAAGCCATATCTAATATATATAAGCTAAAAATTACACAGAGTCAAAATGTAAATTTCTAAAAATAACAAGCATATGCTTTCCTAAAAAGATGTTATGGAAATAAATATCAGAATGCGTCCAGAAGGAAGCTAAGGAGATGATTAATTGATTCAATGAGATTTTATTCTCTAAAACCGTGTCATGATACACTGCCAAAAGTCCAGAAAACAAAGCTCATTTCAACAGAGCGTTTCTGCTAACAGAAAAACAACAAAGTGCTTTTAACTTAACGAACCACAGTTTAATCTGGGTCAGAATCCTAGAGCATGATTCTCTTATAAGCCTGCTTGCTCTTGCTGAGACTGGATTGCAAAGAATGGTTTCGTACAAGGTTGAGCGTTATATTGCGATGGCTGAAGCTGTAGACATGGCTGGAAGCTGACCTGGACTGAGTTTGAACTGATGACAATGGATGGAGAACTTCCCTTGAAGTGGAAACAACGGAGTTTGTATTGTCGATGATGTTGGACATGATTTTCATCTCATTTTCGTCTACGGAGTTGTAGTCATCTTGGCCTTGCTCGGAGTTGTGACCCTTTAGTGTTTTTGATCTCGCATTTTGCAATACTGGTCTTTCTTGCAGTGTGGTTGGTTAGTTTTTTTTTCAGGGCAGACATCTTTTAACGGTGAGTCCGCTTTCATTGTTTTAATTATGTTATTGATTGTATTCTTGCCCATCGATGTTTTCTTGTACCACACGGCACTGGTCTGAGACTTACTTAATTTTACCTGTCAATAACAGCCAGGTAAAATTGCTCTGATTTCTTAATTTCTTCTGGGCGTTTTTCCAGGTATTTTTTTAACAAAGCAATGGGGCACATCTTCTGACCTGTGGCGAATATCTTGGGAGTAGCTAGCTGAGGTTTCACTCGGAGACCACCTTGTCTTTGTAGGGCCTTTGGAAAAAGTGATGAACTTGACGCCATCATCATCCTTTTCGATAGAAAAATCTTCGACCATCATGTTGTGGTGCTCTTGTCGACCACATAAACCAAAATGCATTGTTAGCAGCCACCACATGATGTATATCAAAGAGCGATGGGTTTGGTTGCCTAACTGACCGTTTCCCATAGTATTTCCTCTTCTTCATTCGTCAGGCTTTTTGCTTTGTTGGTTCATTTTCCCAAGCCCTGTTCGCGCAGCTTTCTCACCTTCCCCTCCAACACTTTACTCGAAGACAGGAACTCTGTATCCCTCAGGATACACTTTGGATAATTTTGGCTCCTTAAATATTGATCTAAAGCCGCCTACATTACATTTAGAGAGTCTGACACATAGTCTTTGCCTTTTTTATTTTCTGAGCTAGGCGTAGAATTGTGAAAGTTCATCGTTCAGTTTTGGGATATTGTAGCCTTTTAGCTTTTCCTCGTTTCCCCTAGTTTTTGCCCACGTTTCAAAAATGACTTGCCAATAGTCTCTGCTTCATTTTGTATTTTTTTTACTTTCTGTTTTCAAAAGTTCAATTAATTCCTCATCCGCTTCAATAAAACGACAAGCAATTGTTGCAACAAAAACTTGGCAACAAATTCCAAGATAACGAATGGTTGCTAGGCAAGGAATTAAGTGATCATTGACAGGTAATCAAGCCCTCTCTTGATTACCAAAAATGCCCTCGATTAAGAAAAAATGCCCTCTCTCTCAACTAATCAGTGTTCAGTAATTTTACCCTTTATTGATAAGTCTGAAAACAGTCATTTTTCAACCTCTATTTTGATTAGTTCATTCAAATCAATCTTGGTGGACTGAAATGTTGTTGCATGACTATGATTTGAATGAACCAATCAAAATGAGTGGATACAAAGTGATTGTTTATTATCAGACCAATAAAAAAAATCAATTAACTTGTCAAGTCACAGAGATAATTTTAAAAACAGTCATAATAATGCTTACAAGTTACCTGGTAATTTAATTTCATCGTCAGAAATTTTAGAATTACTGTCATCTGTAGAATGGTTGGTGGTGTCCTGTCATGATGAGAAAAACCTTTCTTCTTTGAATGCCGAGCTCTTTTCCATGAAGAACCGTTGACTGGGTCGAAGTTTATAGTTTTCATTCAAGAGCGATGTTTGGTACCGTCTTTGAGTGCAAAGCAGCTTTGTTCCGTGTCTTCAATGACAATTGCTTGCTTTGAGCCAATTTATTATTTCGGTCATTTCGTCACCCAGTAATGTAATAAACTTTATCAGCAAATTATAAAATTGCATTAGTCAATTTAGTCTGCAGTGCTGGGAACGTTCCTTCAATTGTAAATTCTTCTTTTCAAGAAAACACTTTCCAGTGGTAAATGGTCGCTCGCTCAGTCACAGAGATTTACTCCAGGTTTCATTACAGGTCACAATTTTTCGTCAACTACAAATTTAAATTTAACTTAAATCATCCTTGAACAACTGCTTGGATTCTGTTTGAGTAAACTTTGCTCCCAATACAAAAAGTTTTTAAAAGATTTAAAAAACCGGCATTTTGAAGTTGACAAGCTGTCAAAACAACGTGTTGTAAAGGCTAAAGTGAGCTGCACATGCATGCATGAATTTCGTCAGGCTTCTTGATTTCAATGAATATAATTGTACAAACCTTTCTCATCAACGAAAATTTCTAGAGTGCCTCGCTGGGATATACTATGGTGGTATACACTTATTCTATTTCAATTTTGGTGGCTACTAGTTTAATGAATATCTACCTCGTGCTTTCAGCAGATATTCTGGCACTATCCATCTCAATTGAAATAATAATAATAATAATAATAATAATAATAATAATAATAATAATAATAATAATAAAAATTAAATAATCTTTATTCAATATTAAAAAAATTAACAACTTTGTAAAATATGAC
>JAOCPT020166388.1:0-13951 GCA_026546935.2 Palythoa grandiflora | reverse complement strand
CGAGGTGGTCTTGTTCTGATTGCTCTTGGAGTTTACATGCGACACTCGTACATCGAAAAATGCTGTAACTCCTCGTTGCCAGAACCCCCCAGCTTTTATGTCCAGGCGTGCATCTTGACTTGTGGTTGTGGATTTTAGGTCGAAATGTTCTCCATTTAGTGGAATCAGCAGAGGCTCGGCTTGGACATTATGGCAGACTTTGCTCAATAATATAGTTAAGAAATCACGTACGTTATCATGTCTTTGGGCAATGAAGCCTCCCTTCTTGCAAGATAAGGCGTGATTGACGTTGAAGGACGAGCCACATGGGCAGGTCTGTGGTAAATCACTTAGCGGCATATTGTATCGTAGGCGCAGAGCATCCCTGAACTCTTGCTTGTTCAGAACTAGATCTTGGTTTTCGTAAGGTATAGCATTTAGCCAGGAGCTTGCACCTTTATCTCGTGCTTGAGCGACTTGTCTGAGCAGAGGCTCTGCTAGCGAAGCGTCAATTTCTTCAACCTTGGATTTAAGTTTGTCAGATTTGAGAGATTGCTGTTGTTTCTTTGCTACTTCATCTTCCGGGGGTACGATGGAACTTTGGGTTCTGATTGACTCGACATGACAGGCTGTAATTGCCTTTGACGCAGCGTACTGCTGTGGTGACTCTTCTTTCAGATTAGGCACTCCTAAACCTCCTAGCGATGGAGGCACCTTGACAATTTGCAAGATTTCGGATGGTAGAGGCGCAACTTGTCCAAATAACACAGGCAGGAGATTTTCATCAATTATCTCGTCAATAGGGTTCATGTAATCTTCAAAAGAGTCGATTGTCCTCATAAAATATGTGAATTTATTCTTGAACCCTTTAGTGAAGGCAATATAAGCACATTGCGGTTGGTTCTTTGCTATCTCAGCTAGTGTTTCAAGCTCTGCTCTCCATTTGGCGATCTTTTCCTCACAAAATGTATCCTTAAAGATTTTAGATCCAATTACGGCTCCAAGATGACGCTTGCCCTCACAAGTTATGTTGACATCCTCTCCAAATATCAGCTTCGCTTCATTTGCCAGCGATTCAGATTTTGTGATCAGCCAGCTTTTTGAACCATTGACGATATATCCATACTTTTGACCTTCTTTTTCAATACATTTAAACCAGCTGAAAAGAGATGCAATCGTTCCAGCTCCTGCTGAGTCATCAGCCAACCAAACTTGTTTCACCGACGGTACACTATTTCTCAGTGTCTCAATAATGATTGAAGTGTTAGCTGAGTACCACGGCATTGCTAGGGGGTCACCTTGGGTTGTACCTTCTTGCGACAAAATCTCTCCTCCACCACATATGAAAAGCCTTGATGGACTTCTGTATGTGTTGATGACATACAGAGATATTTCTTTGAAAATAATGCGGATGTTATGCATAGCCGTCGATCGGTTCATCTGGTTGAAGGCGTTACTTGCGTCTATCAACAGTACTCCATCCGTCTCGTCCTCTTGGAAGATGTCGTTCATCGCATGTATGGCCGCCTCAGCCCCTCCACCAAATCCAGCGCAAACCTGAAGTGGGCCTGCTGCTTGCTTTAGCTCTTCTTTAAAAAGGGTGGATATGGTTTTACCAATAATTCGTCGCAGCACTTCACCGACACCAATTGGGCGGACTCCAGGATCTTTATCCAAGGGTATCAACCTACACGAGGTGTAGCTCTCTAAAAGTGATGAATGATACGAAAAAGTCAACAGGTTTCTCGCCATTGTCGCTATTTCCTCTCGTAAGATCTTTCCCTCGGTGTTGAAATTCTTCGAGCACAAAATTCGCTGGTAAAGTTCTGCATCCATTCCAGACGGTCCTGCGGAGCCTCTCGTTCTCATTGCAGCCTTGTATATCATCTGCTCATCAATTAAATCAAAGATACCAGGTGGAATAAGATCCAGAGGACCATGTAACAAACTTTCCTCTTTGATGCCAGCCGCTGGTGGGTGCTTCTTTTCAAGCTCAGCAAGTACGGCCGGGGAAAGGTTTAAGACCCCCGAGGACGTCTCCTTGTCAAGGAGTTTTACGGCAGCAGAAATATTCCCTTTCATGACAAGCCTTGCAAAGATTTTAGAAATACCCTGCATGGATTTTTCTTTTCTTGAGGAATTGAATTTACTTTGGATGAACTTGATTTCTTTTATCAACGTAGTCAGATCCCCTTGCTTCCATAATTTGAGCCTTCGTTCTATAGCGGCGCTATGATCTTTAGTTTTAGATGTTGGAGAAGGTTTTTGTAGAATTAGTGTTGGAAGTACCATAAACGCCTTCAAGGCAATACTATTCATATCGGTGTTATTGTTGAAATGCCTCAGCCAGGAGACAAGCTCCATTACGAAATCTTTCCCAGCCCTTCCAGATGGAACTTTAAAAATATTCCTTTTGAAGTGGACCATTTCATCATAGATGCGGTTTACTTCCTGACAAAAAGCTCCAGTTGTTGAAATACCCCAAGGTTTTTCCGTGAGATGAGATGGCAAAACATTAAAATCGGGCAGATTTGGGCGTATTTCAGTTTTTCCATTGTTATCTTTATCCTTCAAGTCCTCTGGGACACGCGAAGTTGTACTATGCAAATTCATGCTTGGTCTCGGTTGATTTGTTGCATATTCTACCTCATTAATTTCGAATCCACTCTCAATTTCTTGAGATACCGGAGTATTATCAGAAATATCCGCATTTTCTTGATCTCTCTGATTTGTAGAGGACTCTTGGAGTTTTTCCAGCCGCGAGGCTTGGTCTCTTAGGTTTTGGGCTTTGAGTCCGAGATTGAAATAGCCACGTTCTTCCCAGAGTTGCTTCATCACTTCAATATAGCCCTTTTTCTTACCATCATCTTTCCGGGGTGGATTTTCTGATTTTATCAATTCTTGGGCTCTCCTCTTACACAATAAAATATCTTTGTTCATTTGATCAGTCCATTTTAACTTGTTATTAGATCTTTTGGACATTTTGAGAACATTCAACCCGGAGCTATACGCTTGCAGACTGTTCAGCCATGTTGTTATGATAATAACAACATTAATAATAATAATAATAATAATAATAATAATAATAAACTGTTATAGAAGCATTGGGGACCTATACAAACAGACTGGAAAAATACATAGAGGATATCCATGTCGGGCTTCAGGCCCACACAATGCAGAACTGACCGTGCTGTTGGGCTCAGCCCGGATACTGAAACAAGTTTTGGTTTTCTGAGGGTGCTTGTTCCAGCTTGCGCCAGAACTCCTAGCATGATATTGCCATGATTTGACACGCATAATAATAAACTAAGGTTATAGTATTACTGTCAACAAATAACATCGCGCCTTTTACTGACTTAACAGAACAGTACTGACTAGTGAACTATATACATTTCTTACAGTTGAACAGATAAACAGCGTTCATTAGACTATCCCTAACTCTCAACTAATAACATCACGCCTTTATACTGACTTAACAGTACAGTACTGACTAGTGAACTATATACATTTCTTACCGTTGAACAGATAGACTGCGTTCATTAGTCTATCCCCAACGAAAAATCCATCTGCTCCTTCTAAACAGCCTTCAACTTCTTCGTGTTTATTGTACTTGTCTTTCTAAAATGCATAAAAAATTGGTTGTTAATTGGCTATAAACAAAAGCTTAATCCTTTAACAATCCCAAGTGGCCCATTGTAGCCGGTGCTTATCTCCGGTTTCTGTAGTGTTAAGCGGATGAGAGTCATTGACTCCCCCTGAACGGAACACTAATCCATCACAGGTTAGCCCCCAGCAGAAGCTGGTAGTCATTTTACCGACCTCGGAAAGATGGAAAGCTGAGTCAACTTTGGCGGAAAAAAAGGTCACACAAATGTTCAACACTCGGCTGAGCCGGGGGATCAAACCTCGAACCTTGTGGTTAGAAGGCAGAGATCTTACCAATGCGCCAACCACGCCGCCTTTCGGCTATAAACAAAATTGATGATAAAAACAATAACAACAGAAATGGAAGCTTAGTGGAACGAATTTTAACCCTTAATAGTATGGGCTACAAACGTTACATTAACCCTAAGAATTTTCCAAACTATTCGTCCATTGACATTTGGCGCAAGAAAAAAAAATTATCATCTAAACTGTAATGTGGTTACCCAACACTTGCTATTCCACTGCAGAAACAACGCAGCTTCACTAGTCGCCATCCTAAATTGTTGAATTTTGATTCCGATCAAATTTTCGACAAAACAATCCAATTGAATGTCTTTATAAAGCTAACTATATGTTTTAGAAGAACTTCTTATAATTTTCATTTTGGAAATCACAGGACAGAACAGAGCAGAATATTAGAGTTTCGAGTTTGATTTTCAAATAAAGCTGAAAATGGTGATGAATATATCCGTACATTAAGGCCTTGTCCACACGTATCCGGATATTTTTGAATACATTTTTAGTACAGACTCAAAAATTTTTCGTTCACACGTAGCGTATTTAAATCAATTTTGCATACTCACATGTATCCTCCTCGTATCCGGATTTATCTCGTGTTATTAACCTAGTATTCATATAAAAATTACACGGTAAAGACTAGGTGCTAATTATTAACAACATTGGACTAAAATTTTATATCTGGATTCGATCTTTCACACGCTATCGGATTCGTAGTATATTGAAAAATGTCTACTTTGAAGAGCGGAATAAAAAAGGATTGGATTCGTTTGGCAGATTCATCGGAGTCATTGTGATATGTGTACACGGAAGCCGAATCAGAAATAAAACTAAAAGTTGTGGATTTAAAAACTGCGGATACGTGTGAATGGGCGAGGTTTAGTTTTTTATCCGCTGATCACAAACCTCGGTTTTTCCTCCCCAGCACTCGGATTTGTGCTGCAAACCAAACACGTTGTATCCATGAAATTCTGCACCTTGTTTACAAGTCTCCACCAGGTCCCTAAAGTTTGCCTTTTCTCCTCCAGCTGGGTAGGAGAAAAACTGGTAGTAATGGGGAATCGCTCTGTCCCCTAGATTATCGCCAAAGCACCCAACGTATTTCCACTCTTTTCCTATGAAAAAACAACCATGTTGACAAAAAGAAAATTTTTTGCAAACACGAAAAAGTTCAAAGCCCAGATAACATGTATTTAAAACACGTATAACATGTGCAAAAATATATTATCCATTAAACAAATCCATGTAACCGTTTATAAAAATCATAATAAATCAACTTAAATTTGAATACAATAATTGTCAACCTAAATTCAAATGCAGATACTACTATCATCCTCACAGTCATGCTGTAGTGTGGTCAAGGATAGTAATTCACCCTATATTGGGATAAGCCTTTTTAGCAAGCGTATAGAACAGCCTAAACCGTGATCCGGTACAATAATAAATCAAGTGTTGAGAGAAAAAGAGGCGTAGCCGAGTTTTTCAATCTGCTTTTCGAGTCCCCTCGTCACTTCCAAAGTGTTTTATTACTGCAGTATATTATTCCAATCAGCAGAATTACACATAATTTATTAACATGATAACTAAGCTTTGGCAAATTAATTAGCTTAGAAAGTTATATTTATATAATTGCAAAGTATTTTATGGTAATATCACCATGGCGCCCAGTTTTAAGGGTTAGACAGGTAGATAACAAGGGGAAATTGCTAACTTTATCTTTTTTTCATACCTAACTCAGCGCCAAACGCCATGCTGGCAGACAGAAGAAGGATAAGTACAATCATTCTTGACCTGCCGTTCTCCGTTTCAGGTTATTTGACATCCAACCTGCGTTTGAAAACAATTAGTTTGAAATCACGAACGTTTTTGCACGTAAGTACAGAAAAACGGCAATTTAAAAGAAGAAAATAGTGCATGAGGCAGGGTAAAGCTCTTTGCAGTCAGAACAACACCAAAGTCATCAATCCACGTGAAAAAGCTCATTGTAAGCACAAGCCTTAAGTATGGGAGATCTCAAGTTCAATTCTTATATATTAGTGACTTACAACGTCTGTTTCCATTTTCTGCAGGTCCGTAATTGTAAAACAAAAACAAAGAGAAGGGAGAAATAAAACATGCATCTGGGCGTCAGCTAATATCAGCTTTAAGAGCAGACGCAACTACCGGAGGTTAAGTAAAAAGCACCCTTTTTTCGCTTTATTCTTCATTTAGCTAAATCCTATTGGATCATTGGAGCCGGTACTTATCTCTGGTTTTTGTAGTGTTAAGCGGATGAGGGCGGTCATCGACTCCCCCTTGATGGGACACTAATCCATCGCAGGTTACCCCCCTGCAGAAGCTGGTACTCATTTTACCGACCTCGGGAGGATGGAAAGCTGAGTCAACTTTGGCGAAAAAGAAGGTCATACAAATATTCAACACTCGGCTGAGCCGAGCCTTGAAACCAGGAACCTTTGGTTCAAACCAGGAGATTTTACTACTGCCCCAACCACGCCTCCGTCAAGCGTTTCTTGTTTCTCACTAAATCTTTGAATTTTAGTTTATCTCTAAAAGGAAGTTTATCTTAAATTGGCTTCAAAGAGATTAAATAATATTTCGAAATCTAAAGGTAAGATAACAAAAGCTATTTTCAAAGTTAGTTAGTTACCTTGAGATCCTTTATGGATGAGCGCTCACAAGAAGTAATTGCTTCTAGCGCTCTAGTCTACATTTAAGGGCTGGTTTCCCAACCAATTAAAATTTCAAATTAACACATAAAATGGCAGGTGCCAAAAATTTATAAATTCCTTCTTTAGTTTTCAGTCACCGTGGACACAGTCGTACAACAAATAAAAAGCAATTTCGTTGATCAAATTATGAAATTTAAAAATACTTCGTTTTGAAGTCTAGAATACAAATATAAAATTGACGGAAAACCAGTTGCTATCTAAATTACTTTTAAAACACAGCTTGAACTGGTGAGCATAATTTCTTTCATTCGTGAAAGAACTCTGTTCAAGAAAATTCATTACAAGTTGGCACACCGCAAATTGGTGAAATTGTTAATGAACTGTTATAAACACTTAAGCCAATTAGTTCGTTAACGACTGGACAGTTAGCCATCGAAATCCTATTAAAACAAATTTTATCGACATCACTGGATGGCTCTCAGTATATTTGTGTATTTATTTAATCATTTGCGGTATATTTACAAGTATCTTGAAATAAAACAAGAACTTATTTTGTAAGTTAACACTTGAATTTGTAAGCAAAAGCAATGGGGATATCCAAGCAACATAAACTGGTTTGGATAAAATTCCCATCGGCAATATATAAAAGGATTGAAATGGAAGAATATCATAATTGTGATTTGTATTGAATCTTTTTCCATGCTTATTGTTTGTTCTAATTTTCAATTAAGCTAATCTTCTTGCAAATTTAATTAAAACAATACCAGGAGCCCAGACAACTAACCCAAAATTGCACCTGTTAAATACATATTTCCCCGGCTGAATTTGCAGAAAAAATTGCTACCACGATTAAATTAAATTTTCACTTAAGCTACTACGTTTTATTCTGCCCAAAAGTCATAAAAAGTACCAACTCTTACATTTATTGTTGATCGGTATTTATACTTTTACGGTTAGTTGTATATATATGTGTTGCATTAAAGGTTAGAAAAGTATTACACTTGCGGTTGATGAGTATTACGATTACAGTGAGTATTACATTTACGATTGATGAGTTTCACAACTATGGTGAGCATTATATTTATAGGTGATACACAGCACGACTTTGACAGACTTTTGATCGTAAACCAACTCGTGCCAACATTAGGCAATGCTACAAAAATCATTTTATGATTTTGTGGAGTATTCAAACGAACAGTTCCTCGCCTTTTTCTCGGGCATCGGGTGTGTCGGTGTGTTGTTGTTGTGCTTTTAAAATTGGGACAGTTTTTAGCTCGACATTTTGTTATAACTAAAGTTATAAAAGATTACCCGACATTCGTACGTGTCTCAAAAGTAATTATCAATAACGAAAATTTTTCATTTTTTATAAGAAAACTTTTATCATTTATAATAACAATATTATATAATAAATTGGTATTACTGAATACTGATAACTGAGCACTAATTACTGAATCCTGAAAAATATTTACAACAAAAACTGGTTTGCTTAACACAACGTTATTAACAATTATTCCACGAACACACGTTGGATACGAGGTTATAGATAGCCGACGAGGCGCGAAGCACCGAGGTGGCTATTTTCACTCATATCCAACAAGATGTGAGTGGAATAATTGTTTTATTAAATATAAATCACTAGAGATCTAAGTCAAAATTATTTCTTAAAACTTTTACTCCAGAGAAGCTGTCATTTATACCAGAATCTGCACTCGAGTGATTTGGCGGGCTTTTTGACTCACGGAGTGACGCACGTCAGAATTTTCGCGCCTTTCAAACAAGTTTGAATTTTGGGTTTCTTGTGACTTGTGTACAACCGCAGCACTTTGCGACGTTTTTGTTTAGTTTTTCTGTTTGATATTTTGAAATGGAATTGAAGCCTTTGATGGATTTACTGAATAGCGGATTTGCAATAATTGAAAATGCTTTGTTTTGCGGCTTTCATTGATAAAATGGCAACCTTACTGTCTTGTCGACGTGTGAAAACACTTCAGTTACTGGTTGAGTTCTAATTTTTCTTTGAATTATTGAGCTTTCTTCCCGAGGGATTGCCAAGTAATTCTAAAACAAGGTAGGTTGTTATATTTTCTTTTACGGTTCGAGTTTCAGCTTTGACAAATTTTATTTAAAATAATAAAAAAATAATTCCGTTCGCTTTATTCGCTTTAAAACAATCCCGTTCAAGTTATTGTAATGCTTTTGTTTATTCTAGTTCAGGAATCTTTAAACAGGTTTTATTTCTGGGCTGAAAAGCTGGAGCTATCTTGTATTTTCCGCTTACCATATTTGCAGTTTAAGGCATATTGGTTCATAGACCATAATGGCTAAGCCAATAAAAAGTCTCGAGCTGCATTATCCAATGATCCAGTTTTTAATAGTATAAAGTATATATTGCATTTTTTTAATAATAGAGCTTGAGATTTTGTAAAAGGATTGAGAATGAAGATAAACTCAAATACCCAACAATTGGAAGTCATCCTGAGTTTGTTTTCAATCAAAAATGGTCGGCTAATTTTCAAGTTGGCAGTCAAAAATTGTATTAATAAATTCGATTTTCTCCTCTAAGAGATGCTGTTCATACGTGGCAAGAGTCCCCAATGCTTGTCCACACTACACGTTTTTTTATAAAAACCAGCAAATTTTGCCGAGTGCTCTTAATATTTTGGCGATTTCAGCGTCAATTTGATATTAATTGTTCTTATTTCTTTGAGCTGTTTTTATTGAAGAAAAATGAAAATAAAACAAGCTATTGGAAATTGAAACGCCTTGCACGACAGATGTATTGTACCGCTGAATTTTTAGGCGAACTAACTTCATTGTTTCTTGAGCAGTCTTTGCAGTGAGTCTTTTTATGTTTTATCTTATTATAGGAACTATTGCTCTATGAAATTAAGGTATTGGAAATTTACGCGACTGAAATAAACGCGAATTTAATGGAAAACGACTTTTGAATAAAGAAAATTAACGCGAAAGAGGAGGTAGAATTTCACAATAAAGAAAATTAACGCGACTAAGACACAGTTGGTGGTGACAACTAGAACAATTTTTTTTTAACACTTGACTTAAAACTGAACAAAACTGAGCGATTTACTTGACACAACACTATGCAAAATTCTAAACTAAGGGTTACTTGGCGGAATTTGGCCATTCCTAGCGTTTTCATGCAATCCATCATACCGGCCAATCTCTACAATCTCCATAAGATAATACCCTTTCCTTCAGCTTGTAGTTAATGCATTTTAGGTGTGAAGAATGTTTGAACAGATTTCGAAATTGGGGTTAAAATACTGGAAATTAAGAGCGCGGAAATTAACGCTCAACAAAATTAACGCGACTTAAACTAAAGCGAATTTTAACGTATGCTGTATCTAATTTTAAGGTATGCTGTATCGCTAAGTTTTAGTCATTTTTTCTACTACAAAAACTTTCCTATAGTTATCAAGTCTCAGCCTGAGCTTGTTCTTAAGTTGTTCTAAACTTTTGGCAAATTTGAGCTCCGTTGTTCTTATAAAGTTGTTCTTCAGTATAAAAAAAAGCGTGTAACACATTTTCCAAAACCTAATCGAAAATGTGTAAAAATGAATTGCATTGGAAATATCCGTTTCTGTCACCAGGCCACACTAAGATGCTAGATCTCCCTTTGCAGAAATTGAAATTTTCACCGTGGAGAGCGTTATCTATAAACAATACACTCTGTTTTCGCTGACACACACCTTTGTTTCAGATCGTATTTGTGTGGACGGAAGGGAAAACGGATAAAAAATGCGTTCTTAAACAAAAAAGCATTAGTGTGAATTATGCGAACTGAGTGTTTGCTTTTAATTGTTGAATTTCACGCTTTACGCCTAGTAACAGTTCTATTGTACTTTTTTACGCTTTATAACTGACCTTGGGAGAAGTTCTCTTATATTTTTATGATAAATAAGATCTTGTATTCAAATTTGAATTAAATCCTTAAAAAATGAAGTCAGAATGATTTTGGAACGATGGATATTTGTGTTAATCTTTATTCTCAATCTTACATTTTAACATAAATACAGTGTCTTATTCGTCCCTTCCAGCCCTAGAGTATATTTTTAGCCACATCTGCTTCATGCACAAATCATTTGGCTATGTTCGTTTTAAAACGCTGGAGACATTGACCTTAATTAAGGGGGGATGACAGTTAAGATATTGGTGGATAGTTAGGAAATTAGAAGAAGTTTTTGAATAAGAAGATTATTGATTACAAAACGCCAAACCGTTGCTCTGACGAGGCGGTTTAGGGACATTTTGGCGATTTCCTATCAAATATTTCTCTTGTCTTCTTAACGGGTTACATATTAATACGAGTATGAGAAATATTTTTAAAAAATGAAAAAAAAATGAATGAACAATTATTTAATATCGTTCCCAATCCTTTATAATTCATCGTAAAAAATTGTAATTCTGCAAGTTGACAATGAATTGACGATTTCATACCCAAGAAAGAATACCACGGACCTGTTCGCTTGAAGCGTGTTGTCTCGTGGCCATTAGAAGGGTTATCCCGGGGGGTTTAGCTATCCCTTGCTTTACAAGTTATCTCGGGCCCAGCAATGTTACAATCTTTCTATTGCAAATACAAGATGTTCACATACAGTTGTAACCGTACGGTTACGAGGAACTACCTCGACTTTGTTTAATTTTTTGACTTTGTTCAATGGTTTGTTAACCTCTACCAAGGTCTCTGCCAGTTTTGACCCTTTTCCCTGAGACAACTCGTTCCATATGACTTAAACAACGAGGACGGTAACGCCGTCAATGACAACGTGAAAGAACAATAGTGAATATATTAACTGCACGTTTGAAATCGTCAAGCTGAGCGACTGCAGGAAATTGCCGCGAGAATGAGAGTGTGAAAAAAAATATTTCTGAGATTACGTACGGTGTTCTTTAAGTACGGTGGAACACAATTGCACTAGAACTGTACATCGCCCAGAATGGCCATTGTTCTCGCGACATTTCCACTCTAGTGTTCAAAACCAACTAAATCACAATTAGTCAAACGTATGCAGAAAACCTGTTTTCTATTAGCCAAGACAAAATCACGCGCAGCTGCAACTTGCGATAAACTCTTTCTAGCTCATTATCAGAAAGGGGGGCGTCACCAAAAAACAAAAGCATCTGAGAACTGTTGTTAAAACGATTCCTCTCTGCCGCCTCTCTATAAACGTAACACTCAACACTCGCCATGGAAAACCACACGTTTGGTAGAGTTCTATAATAATTGTCTAACAACTCTTTTTACGGATAAAATCAATTAAAACTATTCGCAAATGTGAATAGATATTAGATTTCAAAATAGATAATAAAAGTCTAAACGTTTGCAAAATTTTTCGCTGATTCCTCAGACTCTTCTGACAAAGTTCGCCATTTTTGTATCCCTACAACTATGTACTTGATGTAAGACGAAAAATGGGCCAACCTGTTCTGGTAATTCACGTTAGACCCCATATAAGTTACGTATCTTTTTCCTAAATGACTGCTCGGGGTATAGTTGAAAATAATTCCACTCTTTCTTAGAGTTAATGAGGAATTTTGTAGGAATTTTCCTTATTCTAATACTTTCAGCAATTTGTCTCAACATTGCATTATTAACCATGGTGAATTGCTGAAAAAAAAATTGGTGGGTTTCATAAGGTTCCAGATCAGCGCACATTGTGGCAGATAGACAAAAGTATCTCATTGGAATCTAATTTAAATCTCATTTTTTGACTTCCATCTGCCTTTGTATTATATCCTCGTGGGACTTAATGAAACCAAGCAATTGTCTAGATTATTATAGTAGGGGCTTCGTGCTATAAATATGCAAATATGTTCACTGACAGAAATAGTAACGATGCAGTACAATTTTTTGCTGAAAAGAAAAAAGTCTGAAAAAAGCTGTTTGTCCTTTTATGGTTCAAAGAAGCGCTTGAGCACCTTCAAAAAGTGTCTCCAAGTGGGAAGCAATTTTTCCAAATAGGAAACAAGACTATAAGTCAATTTTTTTAAAAAGTTTTTAAGTTTGATTATTTTCATTTTTTTAGTTTTTCACGATAGACTGCTTCTTTCGAATTCATGTTTTACTGGAAGCAAAATTTAATTTGTCCTCAGTGTTATTTGAAATTACCTATCCACTGACTTTGAAAACTTAAGTTAAGATTTGTTGGATCAAATGGAAGCTCAATGCTTTAGCCTTGTACCAAATTTGATACAAATCAAAGACGCTTAAACTGTTAAAAACTGTCTTGCTCTACCTTTCACGCAAACGTATACTGAAAAGTAACAAGAGGTGAAAAGTCCTCTCTAAACCGAAGTCGCACTGTTGCAATAATTGTATTTTTTTGCATTTGTTGTACGATTACCTTCATTTTTGTTAAATATTCGGACGGATGATGATTCCTATACCAATTTTGCTCTTTTGAAAATGTTGAAAAATTACTAAGTGCAATGATAAAAGAAAAAGAGTTCTATTTACCTCAAGATCTTTTCTTAACGAGTACTCTCCATGACTGAATAAATGCTTCGTATATATTCTAAAGCTTAAATCAAAGGTTAGTTTCCCAACAAATTTAATTAAAATTAAACATCTACTAAGTAAAAATGGCACATGTCGTAGTTTTCAGTTACCATGGGTGTTTGATGAAATCATTTGATTAAAATCAAGATACTTTAGGTCAAGATACTTTAGATACTTAAGTCTAAAAACACTTTTAAATTGTTGAAAACGCTAATGTTATCTAATCTACGTGTAAAACCTTATAGTTAAATTTGCGAATATGACTTTTCTACTGGCGAATTTCTTTATCATGCAACAATTACTATCGACGTGTCGTGATAAATATTTCAAACTTTGTTGGTTTGCCGCATTTTAGTCGGAATCAGTTTTTCTACAGTTTTCCTGAAATTTAAACCCTCCAACTTTCCATCAAAAAGCTTCTTAAAAAAGGTATACAACCATAACTCTTTCTAAATTCTTTTAATAATTCAAAAGAGAGTTTCGCTTTCAAACAATTGTTTCAATAACCGATTTCTGGTTGATAGGAAATTCTATCGTAGTTACGAATGGTATATTAAATCTTTTTCCACGATTCTTAAATATTTTCGAGATGGTATTTGCTAGAGTCAGAATCACACTCGCTTGGCTTTGCGGAGGTACCAAGTGGATCTTTTATTGTGCGGGTCCCAGCTTTGACCGACTGATTTTACATATTGACAAGGGACTACGAAACTTCAGTTCAACTCGTCTCCCTTTCTTTCCTGTTTGTTTAGTTCGTTTCGTCTGTTCTTGTGTTTTCTTCTTCTGCTCACTCGCTCACTACTCTGAGTCTGCTAAGTCTAAGTTTCTCTTCATTGTC
>JAOCPT020165635.1:0-13953 GCA_026546935.2 Palythoa grandiflora | reverse complement strand
ATTTTTGCAAAAGTGAGCGGTAGACCCAGATGATTTTATCTCACTATCAAGAGAATTATAAAATTTAGGACCTTGATGGCGGATTGAGATTTTTCGTATATTTGTCCGAAGAAATAGAATATAAAGTTTTACATTTCTGGTATTTGCTTCCATTTTGCGAGCAAATCTCTCTCATTTCTTGAAAGTACTTGGCTGGACACTTGGCTGGCACTCGCTGTTGCGCCTGCGCAGTCGTTTTACAGCGTGCCAGAACAGAGTGCACGTTGTCAAATTTCCGAAATTTGTTAAATTTTACGTTTTTACAACCTCTATTGTTAGTTATTTTCGAAAAAGATATTGAAAGGTCCGTTTTCGTTGTATCTTTCAACATATTCTTTAAAAAATAACTTACTAATGTAGTTATTTGGGCAAAACAAGAAACATTTTGAAATCTGATGACGTGCACCAGATTCTCAATTTTTACAGAGATCGTATCTTGAAATGCTTGCGGTCTGACCTCGTTAGAGCTGAGTCCTTTTAATTCAGTACTGGCTCAGATCGATTAAAGCATGGGTTTAGTTCCAAATGATCAACTAATAAAAACAAATCTTAGAAACTAAGAATTTACATTTTTTTATAAACTAAACCTGTAGGGAGACTATATAAACATTTTCCATCATTCACTTGAATCACGCGGTATGACGTCGAAACGTACTTTATTTAAACTGTTTTTATAATCTTTACCTTTGCTTAGAAAATACAAACTTCATTTGAAAATTTTCAGACCATAATTTAGCTGTGATTAAATATTTTTAATGAAGTTTTAGAATATAAATGCGCCTTCATCGCCTTGAAATGATTGTGTCTAATTTTGTAGAAATGTTGCTTTAAAGAGTTAAAAATCTAAGAACCGTTCGCGAATAAAAAGTTGATATAACACAGAAATATATTGCGGCATGAAACTGAATAAATCAGTTCGATAAAAATGGAGCACCTGGTACATTGATAAAGGTTTGAAATGTTTTATTCGTTTTATAAGCTGTTTTTTAACTACTAACGAACGTATCCTTTCGCCTGCGGTTTGAGTTGGTAATTTAAAAGGGCGCGAAAAACTCATCAAAGGCACTGGACTTTCAGCCTTCCTCTTTTTGGAATAAAAATTTTGCTGCTTGATCAATTACCGAAAACTTTGGTACAACTTTTCTTTGTTTGACAACACATCTTTTAAGGTGACGTCACAACTGATGGTGTTATCAAAATAAGTCACGCATGTTGTGTGTACGTTGACTTCGAAACTTCAACTTTTTGCAAGAGAGTGACTAAATACTGACACTTTTATGAAGGACTCTAAATATTTTGTTGCTTTTAATCGCTGAATGCTGTTATCTTATCATTTTGCGGATCATAGTTTAATGTGAATAAAACTTGAATAAATTAAAATCTAAGATGGTGGCCACTGATGACATTGATGTGACTACGATTGGCATGGGAACCAATTAGACGCCACGTGACTATGCTTAATTACTATTGTAAAGATTTGATTATATGTGCTAAATATTATGTCAATCGGATGATTTGTGTCGAAAGTAGAAGAAAGGGGTCCAAATGACCCTCCCCTCACTACCTCCCCGTTTTAGGCTTCATAAAAAACTTTGCTGTGTGAAATTGTTTGAATTTGTCGCTTTGCCAAATATGATCACAGGTTAGTTTGAATGTTCTTGAAAACTTGGCAGCCTCAAGACCAAAAACCTCGAATACTGTCATCGTTTTGCAAAATATAACCACAAAATCTCAGGGTTAAGTATAAGTGCGTATTACCGCCACGTTTATGACGCCGAGTGTAAGGTTGTTTAAGTACTGTTACAGTCGCAGCAAAAGCTAAAAAATATTGGAGTTCACATCAAAAAGCAATGTGAATTTTTTTAACCTTACACTTTTAGCAAAGAAAAAAAAAACTTCATTATCATAGTCGCACTAATAGTAAAATCATTTGGGGGAAAAGGTTCGGGACCTCCGTGCCTCCTTTACTCCCTTCCCATCCCTGTGGTATTTCAGCCCATTTAATTCATCTATTCGATTACTTCACCTACGACCTTCCCGAAATAAAGCCCCGGGGGTTATATTTCGTATTATTAAACTTAAACTTCTTCCGCAAGGCATAATTTTTGTTTGTACGTAAAGTGTTTTATGGTTATCTGTAACACCCGGGGCTATTTTCCTCATTTTACGGTAGTTTTTATGATAGACTTTTTGCGAGGTGGTGTTGTAATTAAACATACTCGCATGTCGACAGACTTTCAAATAAGTAAAGGATTATATAGAGTACTGAAAATTGCTGTTTATGGTTGTTGAATATAATTCCCATTTTTCCAAACGACAATTACATGAGACAAAAGCTAGTATAGTAACAATAGTTAATTTGCTCATAGCAAGTTACTTGTGTTAGTAAAACAAGAAAACAATGTCAGTGTCACGCGCGGTTATGAACTGGTCGGGAAAGCTTTTCAGTCTGAATAAAAGCAAATAAATTACAAAAAATTAGTAAAAATATAAATTTCTTGGAAAATGATTTTGTAAAAAAACATGTTGCTGCTAAACGTATTGGGAAGGAAAAAGAAGATACTTTTTGTTGGTGTTTAAAAAACAAACAATTAAAACAAACCTCTGGCAATATTTAGATTGATTAATGCCAAAAATATTCCAGTGGCCCATAACCTTCTGCAGGTCACCATCGTGTAGAACCAAGCTTTTTTCTTGTTTTTTCCTAAACACGCGGTTTGTCTGTGAACATACTAACTAGTAATTGTCAAATCGTACGGAATTGAAAGGAATGTGGTAGATATTAACATAATTCTGTTTACAGGAAAAAGCCACGCATTTGTCTGGTCCGGGTCAACTATATTGTTTTACACTCAAGCAACTACACGCAACAGCGACACATCTTGTTTCTGTTCTGAACATCTCTCAAGTGTTTTGGCGCAATGTTGTTTACACGCATTTTTACTAAAAACAATTCATAAAATATCAGCGAGGCTCGATCAATTAATTTCAAAACCCCAGTTTCAAATGCAAAGGTGAATCTTTTCTGATGTCATTGTTTACATTCGGATCATTAGCATAGAACTTTAGGTGGAGAAAGAACAAAACTAAAAAAGGAATTGAGTTTAAAACCCGAGAAATTAAGGCAGAGAATGGTAATTAGTGACCAAAATTTGGTCAAAAACCACCAAATTAACGAGTTCTTAAATTCCTTGTAAAATTTCCAATTTTTACGCATCACAAGAATATCGAGTCGCTTTTTTCACAAGAGATATATTTTGGAAAGCTTTTAATATTAACAGAACTTCTCAATTTTTCTCTCGGTTCGAAAGAGAGGCACGTATGATGAAACAAATAATGTAAACAAAGATTCGTCAAGAAAATGAAACCCTTTCTTTATTATAAGCAGAGTCCGTCGAATCATGGCCGGATTATATAGGGTAAAAATCTATCAAACATATTGAAAAAATCAGCATTAAGCTATCAGGGCATTAAAATTGACATCTGCGCAGCGCTTTTTAAAAAAAGGTTAATACACGCTTTTCTTTTTATAAAAACCAGTAAATTTTGCCGAGGCTCCCTTAGCTTGTTCTTAATTTTTTGGCGATTTCAGCCTCAATTTGTTCTTATTTTGTTCTTGTTTCTGTGAGCGGTTCTTTTAAAATAAAGAAAAAATGAAATAAAACAAGGTATTGGAAAATGAAACGCCTTGCGCCACACATGTATTGTACGGCTGAATTTAGAAGTGAACTACCTTCATTGTTTGTTGAGCAGTCTTTACAGTGAATTTTTTTTTTAGGTTTATGCTGTATCGCTAAGTTTTAGTCAATGTTCTACTACAAAAACTTTCCTTTTTATCAAGCCTCAGCCTGAGCTTGTTCTTAAATTTTGGCAAATTTGAGACTTGTTGTTCTTATAAAGTTGTTCTTATAAAGTTGTTCTTATAAAGTTGTTCTTATAAAGTTGTTCTTATAAAGTTGTTCTTATAAAAAAAGCGTGTTGTACTCCTGGCTATCACTTCCTATTAGCTGTTGTTATTTCTAGCAGCCATTCCCCTCCATCTTTTTACTTATGCAACTGTGTGTAACCATGTACTATAAAAGGGTAAAATAAAGAGTTCTTGTTGCAATAAGCGGATCGTTCTAAGTTCCATGGAGCGCTTTTTCAGTAAAATGCATTGTACCATTTGGAATTCTGACTAAAAATTTCGGTTTTCACTGCAAATAATAAGCGGTCTGTACCATAACTCTGCAACCATTTCAATCAGCTTTTTCGTATAAATGGTAAACCGCCTGGCTAGGTTATGAGATCACCATGAATATTTGAGAAAATGACCAATCAAAGCGCGTGAGAATTCACCATAATGTGTACATTACATTTGCTCGGTGCGACTTTCTGAGATTCTTTGTTGTTTTTGAAAAGTTTGTTTATCAAACAAAGATTTTCTTGTTTTCAAAAGTCAAGCTTGTTTTGTAATAATACCGTACACTGTTCTCTTTTATCACAATCCAAACTCTGCTATAGACAGTGCAGTGAAAGCTTCGATCTCGTTATATTTTTCCATAGGTTTAAAAAACTGAAAAGTTTAAGTATGTTTTTCTAAAACATTAATTTTTTTTAAAATCCGGTTCGCGTTTTAAAAAAGCCCTCGATCCAAGTTTCGCGTAATTTAAAAACTTTGGCTGTATTTTTGCGCGTTGTCAAAAGTGAACAAGAATTACCTTGTCAGATAAAAACTCTACCAACCTGTTCCTTTTTTGACGCGTATCTTCGTGATTTTGCTAGTTTATAGCGAAAGTAAAATTGTTACCACAGCTGACAGTTAGGACAAGATAAGAGGAAGATTTTAACTCTGCTTCGTAGCGTCAAATGATGTATACGTTGTCATTTGTAATGGTATTGACAGAGCGGACTGTGTCAATATTCGCGGCGTAATAGAGGAAAGTTTAAATGAAAGCTGTCAAAAGAATGTAAACCCTTCTTTCTTAGTAAAATTAAAAAAAATTGCTAACTCTCCACCTGATGTATATATTCTAAAAACATTTTATTAAGTGTACAAGAAATTTAAGCTGTTGCAAGCCTTCGTCTCCAACGTCTTCATCACGCTAAAAGTTAAAAAAAACTGAATACAATGAGCATCACACGACTTGTACAGATGAATCTCGATAACAGAATTAAGAGCTTTTGTATAATTTGATTTACTGACTTTCATCTTCCTAGTTTAAAAAGGTAATTAAATTTTAATGGTGAATTTTAATAAATCTTTTTTTATGTTTGTTCATACTATATCCATTATTGCGTGGCATCGAAGAACACGATTAACGGGCATAAGGTAATCCATACCCAGTTGAACCCGGCGGGTTCATATATAGTTCATTTATTTTGTCTCCAAAGATACATTCAGAAAAGTCTGTTATAACACAGAATCAGTCAGAATTTGTCAATTTTTGCAAGTTTAATAACACAGAGACTTCAAAACGTACCAGGAAAAGACTGTAGTAATTTAACAAAATTTTCCCAACTTGGAAAGCTTTTACTCTTATCTCGCCACCAGGAATTTGCGCAACTTCAACTGGAACCGATGGTTTCTGGTTCCCTTCAGTTTCAGTTTTAGTTTATTTATTTATGTGCCAAAAACACATACACATACAGACATTCAAAATATTACAAAAATATTACTTAATGATTGAGGAGGCTTGAATTATAAGTACAAGAATTGAAAGTATTTTTTGGCGAGGAAGCTCTGATGGAAGGCGTAGGGTTTATTTGGGAACAGATATCAATGCTTCTCTCAAGATCTGAAAATTATTGAAGCAAAAGCTATTTTTACTAATGCAAAAGTTCTCGATCGGAATGTTGTTGCACATGAGCTGAAACTAATATTTACATAAGTGACAACTGCACAAGTCACAACTAGAGTAGAACTGACCTAAAGTTAGCTTACTGCGTGCAGATACGTTATCTTGTTCTCGTCGACCACAGCATTTCCAACGCTGTACCGCAATATCGGGACAACTCCTGCTTCATCTTTTACGAGCTGTCGCTTTCCTTGGTGGGGAACGAAAGAGAAACGCCTTGTGTAGTCTTCTGTCGCGAGTAGACGCAAGAGAATTTTTTCGGCTTCCTGCAGTTCTTGCTTTTCAGGCCTATCGCCTTGTTGTACATCCACAAGGAAAAAGAACTCAATGTTGACAGTGTGCTTGACCAGTTTGCACAGCACAAAGAAAGACGCCTCGCTCTTTTCTTATAAATGATAACTGTACTATATAACGAAAAGCGCTGCTGAGCGCCTGCTCGAGGATCCACAACCAAAACAATGTTTTGTTTAAGCCGAGTTTCAGTCAAAATAAGGGCAAGGCGCTTTGTTCTTTGCTTGTATTCGCACAACTATTTTGAACAAGAAATAAAGAACGCAGTACTTTTTGCTCAGTTTACTTAAGATTCTAGACCATATGTACTTGTGCGTACTTAAAAAAATGACCACGCTACGCGCCTGCGTTTGGTAAAACCAACAGATATCGGTCCAGTGCGAATGGGCCCTCAATCGTTTACAAAGCGTTGTACCGATAGCCCACATTTCTATAAACTGCTTTCCTCAGTTCAGATACCCTTCACTGATTCCACTGGCTGTCAGCTTGCAGCACCTCACTTTCTATTAGAAACTGCTAGTCTTAATTTCTATCTACGAAAGTGTTTACAGTTTATACTTGTGAAAGCACAAATTCCACAAATACGTTCTAATGATAGCTTTAACCCATTACTAGTGGTTACCAATGCTACATGGACAAGTACAGCGCGCATTACCCATTTATTACTTAGCGTTTGAGTATTAACTCGTGCCTTCAACACTCTTAGTTCATGTGTAGGTAGGTGCTCCATATATAGTACATAATGGTGGCGCATACATATAACCCTAACCCTATGTGCCACCATAATGTACCATATATGAAGGACCTACGCACGTCCGCGGCGCTCATGCACTGAGTATAGCTAACCAGCATGTACAGACACGTCAAGTATCACGGTTCTGCCCGGAAACTCATTGTTTTGCAATCA
The DNA here is from genome assembly GCA_026546935.2 of Palythoa grandiflora. Taxonomy (NCBI): domain Eukaryota; kingdom Metazoa; phylum Cnidaria; class Anthozoa; order Zoantharia; family Sphenopidae; genus Palythoa; species Palythoa grandiflora. The sequence goes on along the minus strand of JAOCPT020165635.1, from coordinate 6,879 downwards.
ATCTTACGTTCTCATACAAATAATTAAGATATTACAAAAATTGACATCTTAACAGACATATGCTGCTGAAAATAAATAGATACTGTTCATCAGCAGGATATTTAAACTGTGTGCAGTTTCATTATTGATTTTGGCTCCACAAATTCATGTTCCAATTGAAAAACAATTTAGGTTGAGCCACCCGCTAAGCAAGAACAGCAACTGAACAACGCTACTAAAGTAAGGAAAGCTATTCGACGAAACCGTTACACGCAAATAATTCGCGCATGGATATGTGTGTTGTTACAAACGAATTAGATTCGTTAAGTCCTTATTAAACGTACTTACGCACGTAATAATTCAAATGAATAAGCGCACATCCCCAAGGTGATGATTCAAATTGAATGCGTTAAAAATGTCGAAGAGTCTGTGAAGTAAACGCTTGTTAGTCCCAGGTAAGTTTTATTTATTATTAAGAATTGTTAGCGGTTTTATAGTAGTTGATCGACTTGATGAAGACACGGAATATATAAATTTCAATGATTAACTACAAAATGGTATATTTGCGCGCGCTTAAATTTTATGAATAACTTCTTGAATCTCAAAACTTTGCCAGCATCTAAAGACCTAACTATTACTTTAATACCTAGAAATGTGCACAAACAAAAGCTACATTAGTTTGCGCTCGATCAGTACTGTTTAAAGTTAAAGCTTCTTTACAGAATGGAATTACTACGCTTGCAAAATAGCTAGCTCGCGCCTAAATTGCACGCGGCTCACTTTCAAATCTGCTTGCAAGCACCTTGCGCGACGTTCGCATGCAATAGTACCATGGCAGGGCTGGATTCGTCTTAAGAGCTTCGCGCAGATTTATCAAGATGCAATTAAATAGTTCACCAAACATTTCGGAATTGGGTTGGCGCTTGCACCTTCTAAAACTTCGACTTAGTTCGAATCCTGAACTTCGCACGTGACCTGAGAAATTTTGACCTCAATCCAAGATATCAGGTTACTTCAGTTTTCTCCCCACACAAAGTAGACATCGACTAACTATTTCTGGCTGTTGTGCTGTGGTGGGAGGTCAGTCGCCAGCCTGCAAAACGATATACCCGCGGTTGACCTTGCCGAGCTCTATAAAAAAGTTTCTGTATTTTTACGGGAGTTAATTTTACAGATTTTGTTATATAATAACTTCCCCGTTACGAGATAAAAGCTTTCCTTCATAAATTAGTAGGCCTGCTTTGGGACCCAAAGTCGCCTTAAGTCGCACAAAGTCGCCTTAAGTCGCACAAAGTTGCCGTAAGTCGCACAAAGTTGCCGTAAGTCGCACAAAGTTGCCTTAAGTCGCACAAAGTTACCTTAAGTCGCACAAAGTCGCCTTAAGTCGCACAAAGTTGCCGTAAGTCGCACAAAGTCGCCTTAAGTCGCACAAAGTCGCCGTAAGTCGCACAAAGTTGCCTTAAGTCCTACCGGCAAAGTCGCCTTAAGTCGCACAAAGTTGCCTGTAGTCGCGCAAAGTTGCCTTAAGTCACGCAAAGTCGCCTTAAGTTGCACAAAGTTGCCTTAAGTCCTACCGGCAAAGTCGCCTTAAGTCGCACAAAGTTGCCTGTAGTCGCACAAAGTCGCCTTAAGTCGCACAAAGTTGCAGTGGCTTTTTAGCAGTTTTCTCCTTAAGTCGCCTTAAGTTGCCTTAAGTCGCCTTAAGTCGCCCAAACTAACGGCGACTTTGGGTGCCAGAGTAGGCCTAATTAGTAGCAGATCTCGGAAGAAGATTGGTATTGTGCTCTATCTCAGCATTGAGGTTAAAGGGGAGTCAGGTTGGCGTAGCGGTCATCACTCGCGCCTCCCACCTCTACGACCCTGGATCGACTCCCGGGCTCCGCACGTGGGCTGAGATTTGTTGATCTTAATCTGACTCCGAGGGTTTTTCTCCGGGTACTCCGGTTTTCCTTCCGGCTTAAAAACCTACTCTCACTCCAAAATCTTAGCCTTCGAGCAATGAAACATTATCTTCTGGCTAGAAACAATGGGAAACCATGCCACTTCCTTCGATTTTGACGTTAAAGAAAATATTTACTTAAATTGAAAGAAGGAGAAGGTCTGGCCAACTTTATTTATTTCTATCAAAAAATAATAATACATAGAGGACTGGGGTCGGCATATAGCCGGCTGCTATCCAGTCTAGGATGGGACAGCCTTCAATAGAAAAAAGTTTTATAAATTTGCTCTTTTCAGCATTTGTATCGTTATAATTACAACTGCTACAAGAAGAAAAAGATTAGATGAAAAAAGGGAGACATTATTAATTTTCTCTAAGCCTAGCAATAGCTCTAGAAAATCGAACCTGCTAACTCAATTGAAATAGAGTAAAGATGTCATGCGCCGTGCTTTGTTGAAATTATTAAAGGAAGACACATCGACAATCGTAGAATATCTGTCAAAAGAGGCTGTCACTAAACAATTTAGCTTTTGAATACAACTAAACAACGAATGCTCGAGTTAGAAAGCTACACCATTTCCTTTCGGCCGGATTAACGTTTTAAGAAGAATACTTTGGGTGTATAGGGGTTAATGTTGCTGTCTAATGTAGATTGAAAAAAAGATAACAAATAAAAAAACTATTTTTTATTTAATTTCATGCACAGCAAAACTTCTGAAAAATGGTAGAAGCCCCTGAACAGAAGAACCGCAGGCTCCAGACAAAACTTCACGTTAAGGATCGGTTCCTGCGGGTATGTACTGTACAGAAGTGTATATCAACAAACTTTCTTTGTCCAAGAATATGTTCAAGCCAATCATTGTGGTCAATAGTGTCTCTGGAAATTGCATTGAATTCCAGCTCGCTTATTGAAAGCATTCAGTAATCATTTTATCATAACGTCAACATGTTTTAGCCTTCTTTTGTGTTCACCTTTAAGAGATTTTCAGTTAGCCAACGGCATCCTTGGAAAATACATTTCCAGTTCGCCTATTGAAAGCAATATTTATTTTATCCAGGAGCTCATGAATATAGTAGCCTACAACTCCCATATATCATTTTGTGAAGCAGTATTTTTGCTGACCTATTTATTTTTAGAACATCTTTCACGTATCTCGTTGTCATGGTAAACGTCCATTCAGTGTGCAACCAGATGCCTTTATATTTAAACTCGCACTTTGAAGTACAAAAATGTGTGCACTTGCATTCTTAATTAGCTCAACAAATTCAAAGAAGTGCTTTTCTGACAATGACGATGACGAAGACGATGACGAAGACAATGTCGATGATTATGACTATGACTATGACGATGACGGAGACGGAGACGATGACGATGAAGATGACGATGACGAAAATGATAACGATGACGGGGACGGAGACGAAGACGATGACGATGACGATGAAAATGACAATGTCAATTACAAAGCAATGACAGTAACAGTGACAATGATTTTCTTTTCCCTTTTTTTGCATAGATTAACAAAGTACTTACAGTTAATATCAGTCATAGAAACCTTAAATTTAAGTGCAGTTAACTGAAATTACTACGCTGGTTAATTAACTTTATAAAATTTACAACACTAAATGTATCTTTTGTCAAATAAAAAGTGATGTTATATATTCGAAGAGAAAAATATGTATAAAAAGTAAGGATTTCTAAATAATAGACTGGTCAGAATAAGCGTTACCTCAGATATTTACGCCAGTTGGAGGCTCCCACTTGTGGTATCCTGTTTTATCATAACGTCAAAATTAAATGTTTTAATATTCTTTTCTGTTCATATCTTAGAGACTTGAAGAAGAAAACGCTCGCTTGCGAGAGACGGTAGCCAAACTACAGACTCAAGTAAATGACATAAGCGCGGCATTAAGAGAAGAGAGGAATTCTAAGGACAGAACCGAGTACCTGTATGATCAACAGCAAACTGGGAACGAGAACCTGCGCGAAAAGTTTCCTGGTAGCCAAAGTTTTTCCCACGTTGCGCATGTGCAGGGAAAAGGAGAATTTTTGTCGGATAAGAACCAAGAAAATATTCAAAAAGGGTGCAAAAGCAAACGGCCGCTTAGCGAGGATTTGGAAAAAGCAAAGGTTTGAGTGAAAATAATTCGTTTCGGGGGTAGAAGCGGAATTGTTTGAGCTATGAAATTCATGAGTCCTAGAATACTTAGCACAATAATTCATGAGTCATTTTAAAATTTACTCCATGATTCATGATTCATTTGTAATTATTTGTTATTCATGATTTCTAACACATAATAGAACATAAAATTCAGTGATTCATGATTCCTGTCCATTTATCAGCGCCATGATTCATAAACAGGCACGGACGAACCTTTACCTCCCAACTCCCATTGTTTGTTTTCCATTTTTTTTGAGGGATTTTAAAATTTTCCCAAATACGTTTTTTGATGTAAGTTGGAATTTTACGCACGTAAAAATTGCCTGTATAAGTTTGGCCTAAAGACCAAAGACCAGACAATTAAACAGTTACATAATCTTTTCTTTTCAGAGCAAATTAGACTGATTCGAATCTACACAGTGGTGTAAGCATACTATGGCCGATATTACTTCTATAGTCTTGGACAAGCCTAAGGCCCCTTCCACAAGTATTCGAATATTTTCGAAAACGGAGATTTTTTTTCACTCACTCACTTACTCACTCACTCACCCACTCACTCACTCACTCACTTACTCACTCACTCACCCACTCACTCACTCACTCACTCACCCACCCACTCACTCACTCAACCAACCACCCACCCATCCCGAGGCTTGCAAGAATAGTATTGAGTAATAATTCTAATCATTGCTCATTTCTTTAAAAAAACTCATTTTCCAATAACGATACCAATTCTACAGGATTTCTACACCTGGATTTTGAATTTCTGTTTTTTGAGGACTTTCCATGTTTTCCTGGACTATTACAAACCCTGTCGCAGATAGTTGTGTTACTTACCAATGACTGTTTGAGTTTGCGCAGTTCCTTGGTAGCCCAAGTGGCGACTTGTTTTGTTTTATGTGTCTTGGATCTTCTGCCTTCCTGCAGCAGATCATTTATCGTTTGTTTCTCCAAGAACGGATGCACTTGTGCTCCAAACGCTGAACTAATGTCCCTAAAAACCAAAAAAAAAAATCAATTTAGAAAGAGAGCACAACACTGCAGATTTCTTTCACTAAATCCTTAATCCCTTAATGACCTTCGATTTCGTCATAAGAAAAAGTTGATAACTCTGCTAACAGGTGAGTTTCTGTTTACAATTTTTGCCTAATTAGCATACGCACTCTTCTTTCTTATTCAACTGCAAAATCGAAGCTTCTGAATAATCAAACGGTTCTGCAAAATAAATTTTTTCTGAAAATATGAGATTGATATGCTGAGTATTCTTTCCGTGATGTGGCTTTAAAAATTGGAAATTTTAAAAAGAATGTATGGGCTCATTATTGTTCTTTCCTCCAGCTGTTTTGAGTTTTTTTGGGGAGCGATTTCTTCTTTGAACCTATACATATAAAGCTAAAAGTTCGGTTACTTATTTCATTTGATAAGTATTCTCAAGTTTTAAAGTCAGTTGTTGTTTATCTTTGTTCTTTCTCTGACTTAAGCTGTATGCTAATGAAGCGGAATGTAAAAAATGACGTCAGCAGAAACTCACCTATACATACTGACGCATCATTGTCGATTACAAAACCAAAATAACCCTCATACATCTATAAAGTAAAACCCAAGTAGTAACTGAAGTTTCAATAGAGTTGCCTGAACAATTACATAATTTTCTTTGTTTAAAGGTCAAAATGTCTTGCCCATTGCAGCCGGTGCGTATCTCCAGTTTCTGTAGTGGACGAGACTCATCGATTCCCCCTGGATGGGAGAGTAATCCATTGCACGTTAGCTTCCAGCAGAAGCTGATACTCATTTTACCGACCACGGGAGGACGGAAAGCCGAATCAACTTTGGCGGAAAAGGTTATACAAATGTTCAACAAGCGGCTGAGCCGGGGTTGAATCAGGGACCTTGTGGGTGGAAGGCAAAGGTCTCAACTCTACGTCAGCCACGCCACCATTAATGACCTTCAATTTCATCATAAAAAAAGCTAATTAACACTTATTCTTGGAACTGAGTGCCGAAGGCGCAAGGTAGATATTCATTAAGCCATTATCCACCGAAATTGAAATAAGCATTTTAGTGTGTACCAGCGAGGCAATCTTTAGAAGTTTTCGTTGAAGAGAAATGTTTGGACAATTTTATTTACTAAAATCGAGGAGCGTGACGAAATTCATGTACGTATGAGCAGCTCACTTAACAGCATGTTTTGTCAGCTTGTCAATTTCAAAATGCCGGTTTTTGAAATCTTTTATAAAAACCTCTTATTTTTAGAGCACACAAAGTCACATTTTTACAAGTAGTATAGTAGGGATGAAATTAGCCCCTTTTTTGGGGTCTATTCTCATTATCGTGGGGTGAAATAATTTATCTTAGGATGACGTCATAGCAAGGCTATATAGACTAACATAGCTAGGCTATATAGTCTAACATAGTCCAACATAGCTAGGCTATATAGTCTAACGTAGTCTAACATAGCTAGGCTATATGGCCTAACATAGCTAGGCTATATAGTCTAACGTAGTCTAACATAGCTAGGCTATATAGTCTAACATAGCTAGGCTATATGGCCTAACATAGCTAGGCTATATAGTCTAACATAAAATCCGTATCCTCCTCCTTTTTAATAATATTTTAAGTGTTTTTAGTCCAATTTATAACTTTACTGCTGAAAGAACAAATATTTGCTTGTTTTATAGTTCACTTACTTAGTCTAAGAAGCCGACAATATTCAATGCAAAGTCACCCGACCATTGCGAAATGTTAATTATGCCAAAATGCATTCAGCCATTAACAAACAGTACATTTTCCAAAATTACTGCA
>JAOCPT020164909.1:0-13956 GCA_026546935.2 Palythoa grandiflora | reverse complement strand
GGATGGATGTAGAGTGGATGGCTTACACGAACGTTTACGGTATTACTATATTACTTTTTATATTTTAATCTATCACAAATCAAAGGTACGTTTCTTTCCAGCCACAAACGTGCCAACTTTATTTTAATATATACGCTTTTACTACTGTGCGTGTGCATTTGATCAGTTGATATAAAATGAAGGCTGAAGCTTGAAACAGCAACAATACCTGAACTAGCCAGCTAATTTCTGCTGTATAGAAAGCTGCAGAACAATGGCAAGCCCAAACTCTGTTCGAGTGGAATGGGTTTTTTTGTAACAAAATTTAGACTAAAATCTGCAAATGATAGAGCATATAAACTCTCAACTTTAATGTCGTGTAGGAATTTTAATTGGAATAGGAATTTTAGGAAAATTTGTAAAAAGTAGGAGAGAATTGGAGACTTAACGCCCTGAAAGAACTGAAAATAGCTCACGACATAAGCTCAGAATTTTTGGTATCTTTCACTTTCAGGCGGACCAATGCACAGGGCTTCAAGGCTTCTTGATCTTTCATTCCTTTGGAGGAGGAACTGGGTCTGGGTTTTCCTCCATGCTGATGGAACGGCTATCTGTAGATTATGGTAAAAAGTCCAAGCTGGAGTTCGCTGTGTACCCAGCCCCTCAAGTGTCCACTGCTGTGGTGGAACCTTACAACTCCATCCTGACAACTCACACCACACTTGAACATTCCGACTGCGCCTTCATGGTGGACAATGAAGCAATCTATGACATTTGTCGCCGAAACTTGGACATTGAACGCCCTACCTACACCAACCTAAACCGTTTGATTGGTCAGATCGTGTCCTCCATAACTGCTTCGTTGCGATTTGATGGTGCTTTGAACGTGGATTTGACCGAGTTCCAGACAAACTTGGTTCCCTATCCTCGCATTCACTTCCCACTTGCTACTTACGCACCGGTGACCTCGGCTGAGAAAGCTTACCACGAGCAACTCACTGTCGCAGAGATCACTAACGCTTGTTTTGAGCCAGCCAATCAGCTCGTAAAATGCGACCCACGTCACGGCAAATACATGGCATGCTGTCTGCTATACCGAGGTGATGTGGTACCAAAAGACGTAAACGCTGCCATAGCAACCATCAAGACCAAACGTACCATCCAGTTTGTAGACTGGTGTCCAACTGGCTTCAAGGTTGGTATCAACTACCAGCCACCGACAGTTGTACCTGGAGGAGATTTGGCCCGAGTTCAGCGCGCTGTGTGCATGCTCAGTAACACAACCGCTATTGCCGAGGCCTGGGCACGACTGGACCACAAATTTGATTTGATGTACGCCAAGCGCGCGTTCGTACATTGGTATGTGGGGGAGGGTATGGAGGAAGGCGAGTTCTCCGAGGCTCGTGAAGATTTGGCTGCACTGGAGAAAGACTACGAGGAAGTCGGCATCGACTCGCAAGATCAAGATGACGAAGATGAAGCCGACGAGTATTAAACTAATGTCTAACAATTTCGTATTTGATCTACCAAAATTATTATTAACTTTTTAATTGTATTTTCACCAATTAATACTGTTTTGAAGTAGAATTATCATAAAATACAACAATGGATCATAACTTCACTAAGTTGACAGGACAGCTCTAAACTACTTGTAAGGTGTCCAGAAATGGTTGGAAAAAGGGGAACTATTATTATTATCATTATTATCAAAGTATATTAAGTAAAATGTGTCGAGGTACAGAAAAGAAAACCAATAAAGGTGTTTCAAATGATCGCAATAAAAAAGTTTAGTCAGAACTTCAAAGTACGTAGTCGTGAATTGTGATACCTGTCGAGAATGAATAATAAATCATGTCGTAATTTACTTGAAAATAATCGATCGGCCGCTAAATGTAATAGGACTCTGTCTGAATTGTAATAAATTGAGCTGTCGTAGATTTTAATAATACTTGTCGTGAAATGTAATAAACTTTTCTGAAGTCATAAAAAAAATCCAAACTCACTATGGTCAGTGATGACGTCATAAGTCAAGTGATCTGGCATTTGCCTTACTATATCTGTTCAAATGAGCACCCCGGACGAGTTTTTTTCACTTATTCAGTTAGGACGCACTTATCAACTTGAAATTTCAAAGTCAGGCTCACATTCACCGGTTTATGTATTATTATTTTTTGATACCACCACTGCAAAATGTCGTTTTTTGAGTTTGAAATTGAAGTATTACAGGAAACTTGATCCAAAATGTAACAAAAATACTAAATAATACGACTAAGCAAATTTGACTCTTGCTGTTCGCAGTTACAATAGCGTGTTTAAAAGTGAAGCACGTACATAATATTTAGCCTGCGCTGCAGACACCAGCTCTATACCTTCGGTATAGACAGTCTGCGTATTAGTGCACAATATGCCGTTTGAGTCGCAAGGATATATGTAGTCGTTCGTAATTGGTTTGTTTCATACATGGGTGATGATTGGTTTATTTCTTAATTAAATTTGAATTCTCAACGGTTTCAAATGTAATCAAATACCGGTCCGTTGAAAGGTCACGTTCCAACTCATTTTCAAAATATGACTCCATAGATTGTTCGGTTTTATTTTAAAATCTTATCTTTGACTGATATTTGATGGACATTCGAATTATTTAGCGCTAAAACTATTTTCCTTATCACTTTTTTAAGATTTTAACGGTTTCGTTTCTTTTTTTTTTTCTTTCTCCAAACGTGAGAATGGGGCCCCTGGGGTGAACTTGGTCTGTAATAGTTCGCGTGCAAAAATCTTGCCAAAAAAACAACACAAACGCATGCTGAACAGGCTAACATTTAGCATAAAAGTTTAGATTTTGCCGAGCGTGTCGAATTTTTTTTCCAAAATTCGACTCCAGAAACAACGATCAACTGGCGAATCGGACTTAATAAACAATTAAAATGAATTGAAATTCTAAATTAAAACAATATGCACACCGGAAATCTATTTTTCGCATATCATGATGACAGGTTACACCTTACGGTAGGCCACTGGCATCGTGTGTATGAAATGGACCAATCATAAGCAACTACATATATCCCTGCGACTCAAACGGCATAATACGCAGACTGTCTATACCGCAGGTGTAGTGTCTGCGGCGCAGGCTAATAATATTTTCAGTGCTATTTGAGAACTTGTGGGGCGCTTTAATCCATTACCCGGGTGCTTGGAACATCAGTGGTCATTCGCACTGATACGGTACAACAAAGTTTCACTCAAAATAAAACAGAAAGAAGTACAGTCCCATAGGTAAGAACCGTTTGCATGCATACTCGAAGCTTTTACGAGTGAATGGCAGTCATAAAACTTGCTAAAGAGTTGAGACCTTAAAATTCCGAGAATAAGCCCCAATGCACACATTTGATCACACTGGGGTCACAGTAAATCCATTGCTTTCAACAAGTCGTGCCAATAAAGTTTAAGGCAAGAACAAGGTAACAAGTCCTTGCTGTGACGTCATCGCCTTAATTAGAAAGGCTTTTAACGCCAGGCCTACGAAAAGTTTGTTATCAATTCACGACAAGCTTTATTACAATTCACGACAGAGTGCAATTACAATTTGCGACAGATCGATTATTACAATTTGCGACAAGATATATTACGATTCTCCACGGGTACTACAATTCACGACAAACATTATTGTAATTTACAACAGGAAGTACAGTTCAACCAAAGTCATTCAGCCATTTTGATTGGTTTTCGCCTTTGATCTATTAGAGGACAGACGCACGATTGACTTCACCATTACAAAGTTTTTAATTTTTCATAAAATAAATTCCATGTTTTTGTGCGTCTGTTCAGTAATAGATCACGGAGGACGTCAAACTTTGGTAAGAACGTCAGCGACACGCTGCTACCGCCTCGTGCGAAACTTTTGTTCTTACATTTTGACGTCATCAGTGATCTATCACTGAACGGACTAACGCCAATATGAAATCTTTTGTAAAATGGATACACCTTGGAAGGTGGGATAACATTCCAGACTAAAAAAGCAATCGGCTTCTCGTGCATCTCTCGTGCTCTCCCAACTTCCCGCGTGCATCATAACACAATAACAATGAACTATGTTTTAATTGACAAAACGAAAGGTGCACATTTTCAGTTAGTCTATCTATTACCTGAATTTATGGAGACTGAAGAAATGTGCCACGATAGAATTTTATGCTTTAGGGCCAAGACTAAGAGATTGGCATCAAACTGCTTTAATAAATTAAGTACAAATTGAGGCTGAAATTGTCAAAAAATCAAGAATGAGCCTCGGCAAAATTTACTCGTTCTTATAAAAAGCGTGTAATTGATTGAGATGCATTTCTATTGTAACACGGTCTTACCCAACGAAGTCGCTGTTACATCTAGGGGAATTACGTTACAGTTGAAAAAACACAACTTCGCAGTAAGTTGACCAAATTTTATTGCAGATTTATTCATGTCGCAGACTATCTGAATCAACTATACACAAATCTTTATTTCTAGCCAAGCTACATACATTTTTATTTCCAGTCACGGTACTTATCTACCAAACTATAAACATACATTTCTTCCAGTCACAGTAAGTATCTACCAACCTACATTTACTTGTTACATACATACTTTATTATTTCCAGTCACGGTACTATCTACCAAACTACATACCTTATCATTTCCAGTCACGGTACTTATCTACCAACCTACATTTACTTATTACATACATACAATATTATTTTCAGTCACGGTACTATCTACCAAACTACATAACTTATCATTTCCAGTCACGGTACTTATCTACCAACCTACATTTACGTATTACATACATACAATATTATTTTCAGTCACGGTACTATCTACCAAACTATATACCTTTCTACTTCCAGTCACGGTACTTATCTACCAACCTACAAACATTTTTATTTTTGACTGGTTGACAGTTAACGTGGGGCCAAATCAAAGCGGTCATTCGGGTAATGAAATCACTTTCGAAATGTTTAATTGTATCACACATTTCGGTTCAACAAATATTTATAATACAAAACTGTTTTTTGTTGTCCCAACTCATCTCGAAGGACGGTACGAATTTTCCGGCCCTTTTACTATGTACTCCAAAATCAATCCAAGGTTGTGAAATGGGTATCGCCGTTAGATGTTTAACGAAGCTGACACTCAGGGAGGGATGTGGTACTATATGCGGTTAGAAATGTCAAGGTCAAAATGACAACTAAACAAACGAAAATCTTTCCTCGATGCTACAAGTATCCAGCATTCCAAATTATAATATCAACTTGTCTTTTCTTTTCCGAGATTTATTGGAGTTATTGTTTGCTGATACCACTGAAAAACTGTTTACATGAGCGAGGTTTCACATCCAGAAACCATTTCAACCCTGCTGAACGGGAGGTTGTACCGGGCACGAGGTACAAGTTTTATTATGTAAACACGATCTTGAACCGGTTCGACGTGAAAATAGCGGACGAAAGTTTCAAGCATTTTTCACTCGTTAAAGACATCAAGGACAAAGCCGATGAAAAAAAACAAACTGCTGCTGAAACGAAACAATAGCATCCAATAACGAGGCAAGAATGTCCAAATAATTTGAATAAAATAATTAAAAAAAGAATCTCAAAATGATCTTTCTGTTTCGTATGCTTCTTGCGCATCAACATCTACAAAACCTGTCACTTGGCTTTATTCGCATTAAGTTAAATCTCTTGTCCAGACATTGCTAGATGAATCGATAAGGAAGTACAACCTAGCGCATGAAAACAAGCCCTAATTTGCAAGTTATCCGCAGAATCTCCCGGGGTATTAAATATTGAGCTAATACTGGTTCCCTAATTTGCTAAGAAACAGCGCTTGATGATGTAAGGGGGGCATGATAAATCAACATTTTTTGTCTACGTAAGAACTAACACACTCACCTGTTGTCACTAATCTGCTAGAAAAATAATATTGGTTTTCCCCTGATCTAAAGCTCATTTCAGCAGCCTTATTCATTATAGTTTACATAGACAATACCGTTTTTTGTTGATTGTTATGCAACGCACTCAAGTTCTCGTTATCTCCTTTGACTGTTATTTGCTCCAGCTTCTACCGTTTCTGCTTTGCAGTGCAGCACTTCCACCACTTCTTCGCCGTTTCTTCTCAAAATACCTACATGTTTATCAAACTTTCCCTCGATTTTCCATCGAACTTTTAATTTCCCCAACTCCATGCAGAAATTCCGACTACACCAGAACAATCACTGCACTGCCTTCTCATTCACCGTGATAACTTTTATCTACACGTCTTTTAACTTAAATACCACTAACTAGTTCCTGTCACTTACAGACTCGGTAACAACTTTTCATTTTGGTATACCAACCATATTATCTGCTTACCTTACAGTGAAACTACCAACTGTATTATCTGCCTACCTTATTGTAACAACGAAAAATATTAAACTGTATTCTCTGATTACCTTACAATTTCCTACCAAATATATCTGTTTACCTTGCCGTTTCCTACCAACTATAACATCTGCTTACATTACAGTTTCCTACCACCTATGTTATATATATCGTCTTACCTTACAGTGCAGCTACAAACTATATTATCTGTTTACCTTGGAGTCTTCCACCACTTATATTATCCGCTTACCGTGCCTACCAACTGTATTATCTGGTTACCTTACAATGTAGCTACCAAGTATATATCTGCTTACCTTTCAGTTCCTACCAACTGTATTATCCGGTTACCTTACACTTTCTTACCAACTACAGTATCTGTTTATCTTATAGTGTCCTACCAACCATATTATCTGTTTACCTTAGTCTATCAAATGTATTATCTAAGTAACCATCTACCGTAATCTTGTACCTTTTTACAACACAAACACAGTGAACACGATTGACTTAAAAGACCATCTGTTTAGTAGACTGAAGTTACTCAGAGAGGTAGTTGAACACAATGCACATTAACCATCTGGTTAGCAGACAGATATCAGGAAATAACAGTTAACGCAGGGAATACTAACAATGTACACTGATTATTAAACGAAATTTATCGAGAAATGCGATTAAATACAATCAGCGATGTAAATTAATCATCATTTTAGATGACAGAAGCTAAAGAAAACATAATTAAATAGCGCTGTTTGATAAAATATCACCGAGAACACCAACGACTGGTAAGCAGACACAGGCATTACAACAAACAGAATGAGCAGTACTGGTCGACACAACTCGCAGTTAACACCAGCGTCCGGTAACCTGACACAGCAATTAAAAAAGATAAATGAGCAGAATCGGTCGACACAACACACAGGGAATACCAATGTTTGCTAACCAGACACAGACATTACAATAAGATGGATGACTAGTACTGGTTGACACAACACACAGGGAATATCAATGTTTGCTAACCAGACACAGACATTACAATAAGATGGATGAGTAGTACTGGTTGACACAACACACAGGGAAAACCAACGTTTGCTAACCAGACACAGACATAACAAAATGAAGAAGCAGTATTAGATGACACAACACACAGGGAATACCAACGTTTGCTAACCAGACACAGACATTACAATAAGATGGATGAGTAGTACTGGTCGAAACAACACACAGGGAATACCAACGTTTTCTACCCAAACACAGACATTACAATAAGATGGATGAGTAGTACTGGTTGACACAACACACAGGGAATACCAATGTTGCTAACCAGACACACACATTACAATAAGATAGATGAGTAGTACTGGTTGACACAACACACAGGAAATATCAATGTTTGCTAACCAGACACAGACATTACAAGATGGATGAGTAGTACTGGTTGACTTAACACACAGGGAATACCAACGTATAGTAACCAGACACAGACATTACAACAAGATGGATGAGTAGTACTGGTTGACACAATACACAGGGAATACCAATGTTTGCTAACCAGACACAGACATTACAATAAGATAGATGAGTAGTACTGGTCGACACAACACACAGGGAATACCAACGTTTGCTAACCAGACACAGACATTACAATAAGATGGATGAGTAGTACTGGTTGACACAACACAGGGCATTACAACAGGATTTATGACCTGTACTGGTCAACTAAACTCACAGGGAACACCAACGTCTGGTAAACAGCCAGACATTACAACAGTTTGGATGAGCAGTACTGGTTGACACAACTGGGAATACCAACGTTTGGGTACACAGACATTTCAACATGCAGAACAAGCAGTACTGACCAGCACAACACAAAGGAAGATCCAGTTTGTACAAACACATCACAGAGAAAAGATCAAGCTCTGCGAGTACACGATGACAGAGTTTTATAGGGGAAGAAAAGCAGTGGCGTGGTAGTCGATTCCAAACATTTTAGTCTTCGCACTGCAATTGTAAGGCAACACGCCACATTTACCGACAGTCTTTGAAAGCAAAATTGAGACTTTTTCTAGTCTGTTTCTTGACCTTTTCCCAATTTTCCACACTCAAATTTTGGAAATCAAATGCGGAATATTAATAATTATTTTTGGAAATTATCGTATATTCGATCGGAATTTCAAGCATCCATGTTGTTGGTAAGTACCAATGGGTGTTTTCCGGACTTTTCCCGTTATTTGCTCTACTTTCCAGACTTTTTGCAAACTTTCCTGAATGTGTTTGGATTCTCTTACCACTATATCAGCCCTATACTAAACAGTTTCATTAAAAATAGAGAACTCCAGCTATTATACAATTTTTAATTTACATAAAAAAAGATTGTTTGGCAATCGATGGTTGGACAATCCTGTTTTTAACTCACGGCAATAGTTACTGTTGCAAAATTTTCTTTACCTTTGAGAAGAATAGATGTTGAGGTTGATGCTTACTTTAATTGTCTTACAAAAAACTAACTTATCATTCAGCTACCCATTCCTATCTTCGCCGTATATCCACTGATTTTCAAGTAAACGAACATTTCCTTTACATTTTGTTGGGATGGTTTTATCTAAAAATGTAAAATTTTAATTTAGGGGCTCTTTATACGAGGTCTGGGGCATCGGAGGAGCGAGGTAGTAAGCCCAAACAATCAAAAGTTAGCTCGTCTAAAAATCTCCAAGGTAAACTTTTTCAACGACCTATATTGGCAAGTGTGGCTTACTTTTTTGGTGCATTATCTAATTATCTAAAGAAGACGTCAAAGTTAAGAAATAAAAGGGGAAACCTGTGTATATATTTAATATTGGTGTATATACGACTTTAATTGTCGGCCGAGTATTAAAAATTGTAAACAATTAACCTCTTTAAAATTCTCAACCAAGCCCTAAAGATGTCTTAAAAGTCAAGCGTTTCATTGTTTAAAAAATATATGAATTGGCATAGGAAGCAGATTAAATATAGTTTATGACCATTATTTGTTAACTCAGGACCACACCTCGGTCAATCACAACCCAGTCAAGTGAATACACAAAGTTTGATTGTTAGAGGACATTAAGTATCTCACCTGGATCCTGTCCGTTGCCCACACTTCTCCGCTAGAAACACGACTTTCTGCTATTTTGGGGTTTTTTAAATAAATTTTTTGAATATGGATGCTTTCAACATTTATCAAAGCAACCAAAATCATTTCATGTTAAGTAAAGATCGTGAACTGAACAGTTTTTCTTACCTGAAAACCTAATTCGGTTGCTTCCATTTTCCTTTCAAACCTTCGTTCTAAAACATTTCCCGTTCATCATTCTTCAATCCACTATTTTCAAAGCGCTTCAATTAAAATAAGAATTGTTTCCAAGCTGAAGAAATCTTCGTATGCAACATTCCAAAACTAATTATTTGTATTCGCGGTTTCACTACTGCATTGTGCCATTTCGTGTTTATTTATGGCTTGAAGCTTGCCTTTCTTGCACAATCTTCAAGCGAAGTCCGAAATTTAATCTTCATTTTTCTTCTTTCTTCATTTTCTTTCTTATTGGAACATATTTATTAAATGACCAGCTTTTAACGCTGATTCTTCTTTTTCTTCATCAAGATTCAGATTGTTTACAGATCTTCTTACAATCTTCTTAGATCTTCCCCCAAACTTCTAATTTTATCTCTGAGAACTTCGTTCTTCTATTTCAATCTTGTGTTAAAAACCCTGTCCACAGAAGAAAGCCAGTTAAACCAAAATAATGGAAACATTAGATGAGTTTATTGGAATCGACCTGAACAAGTTTATGCTAGCAGCGTTGTTAGGAGGGTAGCACAGCTTTTATTTTGAATGTTCATCATTTTTTCCATTTAACTGATAATCCGGTTTTGGTGATACACACCCGGTCAAATATTTCAAAATTGCATTAAAATTTCAAAATCGCATTAAAGCTCGTTAGTGAGATTAATTAAGTGAGGTAAATGAGGTATTTAGCTAACTCTGTAAGATGATCAAACTATTTATTACAAATTATAATTAAAGATACTCTAATCGAAACACTTTAATTGTGTGTTCTTGTATCTATCATTTTCATGTTACGTTGTAACTTAAAAAACAAAAAAATGGTACACATGCTCCTAAAAATAGAAAAGAATACTTGGATCTACGACACATTTAAGAAAAGTGTAAACATTTGAACATTTTGCTTTATTAAAAGATATATAAACCAAACTCACACGACGATAGCGTTGTCAAGGTAAAGAATATCAATAAAAACACCATCGTCCCCTATGAATAGATTTGTTGACCACTTCCTCTCTAATCATGATAGTAATTAACCCTTTAAACCCCAAACAAAAGAGATGACGACTTGGAAATTTATCCCGACTAAATCCCGTTCGTTCTTACAGGTAATTTTGAAGAATTTGGGTTTTCATCTCAACATGCATTGTTTTGTCAGTTCCTTACTTCTCAAGTAAAGAAAGTAAAAACTTGATCTGACAAAATGCTTCGAGCTGAAAGGTGGCCACTTATAGTATCACAAATCGCAATACAGAAATGTTACAGAAAAGAGCTTCCATGCAGATAACCAACACTTTAACTGGGAGAATCAACTATCAGGATGTCAACAACTAACAAAATAAAAATTACAAAACAGCATATTCACTAACTGTGTGATTTGCTGCTAATCAACAATTTTGTATGCTGCTATTACTTTCGGCTATTGGATCATTACAAGGTCTATTGGAGTCCACTGGTACTTGCAACTACAAGGTGACATATTTTTTTGTTCACCCAAATTTTAAAACACTGAGAGACTGGCGTGAGAATGAATCACCTCAGTAGCGACCTGAAAGAAACAGAAACAAGAATTAAGTGTTATTAAGCTAGAAAAATAGAGATATTCGTTAAGTGCGTCACAATGCCAGTGAATCGTAAGCAAAGAAGTATTTTTACGATGTCCTTTAATTTCTCTTCACAGTTGGTATTTTTGTCAGTTGCTTCACTTTGAACTAAGCTGATCATTCATTTCCATATTTTTCAAAACTCTTACAAATAAATGGACACATTTTAAAGCCGTTGTGTTTAGTCTATTACAGTAATACTGAAACTATGCTTTACATAGTAAATTTAACAATGAAGTAATCACCTGTCTTCTGTCTAGCTGAACTATGTGAGAATCCTAATGGCCATTCTTCTTGTTTCATTATTACTAAAAAAAAGTCTTCTACAAATTCTTACACAGCTTCAAGGGTAGTCGTTTTATTTCAAGTGTACAATCCTACACATTAAAATTCTAGCGAGGCCACAAAGAGATTAAAAGCAATGCTGTTAGATAAGAAGTAAACGATTTCCTGAACTGAGAAGGATGCTTACGTGGCGAGTAGGAGCGTGAACGTGATCGAGAATACCGACTGTAACGGTAATAATCCCTGTCTCGATAGTCCCGGTCCCTGTAGGAATCCCTGTACGAGTCTCTGTAGCTTCTCCCACTATATTCATCATGGCTGCTGCGTCTGTCCCGGTGCCTGTCAGTAAATTGTGATTCATGTCAATTCTTTAGGTAATAGCGAGGTTTAGCAAATATAGACATTATCCAAAGTGTTTACATTACGTTTTTATCACATTTTATTATAATCAACAATTAGAATACAAGCTCTCAATTTCTACCAATTGCTAATAAAATTTGAGAGTGAATATTTTAGATGTTTTAGTAGAAATCTGTAAAGATGAAACAAGAAAACAATGATCCTTTTCTGATAAAGAACATTTTAAACACTGGATGAGGAAAAAGTTCGGAAACTCTTTTATAAATTTTATTAACTCTTACCTTGATTTTACTATTTTTAAAACAGGCGAATTATGACAAAAAACAAACACAGGTACACACATATATACTTTACCTACGTCTAGCTACATGCCTTACCCACAATTAATTTTCTATGAAGCAATTAAGACAGTGTACACAAGTAAAAACCTGGTATGAGATGTGAGCATGTTTACGTTTTGGTAACTAGAAACCAAATGTTTCAATTTCAATGTACTTACTGTGAGGGTTTACCCATGTAAATTCCTGGTGTTGGAGTATGAGCACGTTTAGTGATTGAATAATCAACTCGGATCCTCCGGCCATCAACTTCCAATCCATTTGTTTGTTCCTTTGCCTTTAAAATAAAGCATCTAAAAGTTTCAATCAAATCACTATGGAGCAACTCATTAGAATCGATTATAGTAAAACTGTTTAGTTGTCACACTGGCACACTATTGTTTAGCAGCAACTTTTAGTTAAGAGAGCGGCTATATACTGCCACAGATTTCTCTCAATACCTTTGATGATAAAGTGAACTTTAAATGCCATAAAGATATGACTATTTAGAACTATGAAAGAGTTTCTTAAAGGTTGTCTACTTTTAGCATTACTGCTGATTAGAGATTTAATAAGTTTCAACCCACCTCTACAGCCATATCTACTGTATCATAGTAGACAAAAGCAAATCCTCTTGAACGACCACTCTGGAATTAAGAAAAATTGACATGGACTTGGGGCCAGTTCATAAATATATTATAACAAATTAAAATTAAAATGTACCATGATTATATGGTAAAGTTAAATACAAAAGTAGGAAATTTTACAAAATCTAAAGATTTTAAATAAAAAAACATACTGCTTCAGACACTCACATTCATTGATCAGTTTCTATTTGTAAATAGTTATTCCCTAACTCATTTCACATTTATGTCCAACATGCAATTAAATAACTAGTGCACTTTAATCAAGGTATGTCTTATTCAAATTTGGTGGAGATGTACCTGGCGATCATAAACAATCTGAATGGACTCTACGGAGCCATACTTCTCAAAGTGTGTCCTCAAATCACGCTCAGTGGTATAAAGGCTTAACCCGAACACACCAAGACAGCGAGAGGTCTCTGGTGCATCCTAAATATAACAAAACACACCTTATTATAACAGACTACCAAAACCTCAGCTGAATTTGAGTTAATAAGAATATCTTCAATTTGACATCAGATGTATCAGCACCTAACTATTAAATATTTGATGGAGTAAGTGCCCACCCTTGCAAAGTATTAAATCTGGTCAAAGTTTGGGGGTGAGTGATTTGAGCATGGGTGCTTAATTGGCAAAATTTCCTCTTCAAAATTATAATTACAGTTCTCCAAAAATGAAATACAAATGAAAAATATAGGAATCATTCACTCTTTGAGAATCATGATCAGTATTGGACATGCAACACAACCCACCACCTGACGTCACAACTGTGCTAATTGGCATATCAGGAAACCAAAATATCTTTGGAAGGAAGTATGGAGTTAAAATGCTGTAAATGCCATTTTTACTCATTTTTGAATGGGCGTGTTTTAATGCAACATTTTTTTGCGGCGTAGGCACTTTAAGGTTCTATACTTGAATTACACTCCAGTCTTGAGTTGGGCAATTTCATTAAAACTTTAAAGTGCCTATATCACCAAAATCGGTTTTTATTGATTCGGATAGAGCGAAAAAAGTTATTTAACAAGTTCTTTTACAGATTTTGCCTTAAACTTTTAGTTCCGGAGTTATAACGGCTCAAAGTGA
>JAOCPT020164317.1:0-13956 GCA_026546935.2 Palythoa grandiflora | reverse complement strand
CCCCCATATCCCTCCCTTCCCAATTCACAGGACATGTCGGGCTAGGACATTTATTCGAAGTTCCTATTTTAAAAATATTTTCAAATATGGTTGCTAGCTCCACAGCTCCAGCTGAGGGTTTTATGCAAATACATATCGTTTCGCCTTGGTGGCCGTAGTGAACCTTGTTCAATCTTCTGTTTTACTAAGTATTCGCTAAAAATTGATTTTTTTTTACTTTCTAAATTAGTGCTGTTCACATCCAACAAGATTTACACTTAAAAAAATTGGCGTCGAGACTTTTCACGGTGGAGGCTGTTCGTTTAGATTTCCTTTCAAGGACAGTGTGCACGCGTAAAAGACGACAGATCACGTTATCATATCGTGCTCTTTCATCCGTGCTGAGGTACAAAAAGCTATTTTTTTACAGGAGCTTTTAAAAATACGCGTAAATTCAAAATATCAGTCGCAAGAGCCAATCTAAATCTTAATTTATCTTGGCAGTTATTATTTTACTTTTGCCAGGACTTGAAATTTTTTGTCTGGTCCTCCAACAGAAATTATTCCTACAAGTTAAGCTTCACGTGGAAACATTTAATTAATGACAAACACTCGCCGCCTGACTATCTCCAGTGTACTGCCGCCAAAAAAAGAAAACAACAGGCACTACCGCCATGGCATAATGTTGCAGCCCACGCTTCTACAGTTCAAAAGACTTTGCACTCTTTAATAGGTTGATCACATGGTATAAATAATGAATACTGAGACGCAAAAGAATGTACTAGACTCCACTTGGAAATGTAAAACAAAGAAAAATCATACTTTTCTTTTTTAATCGTGTTTTATCTTGGAGTCTTGCACGTTCTTTTGCGTCCCAGTATGGCGGCGTATTTTGTGCATGTGATCACCCACTGCAAACGGCCAATCATTGCACCATTGTGATGAACGCTGCCCCAAGAGCAGCCAAAATGTTAATCAAATTTATTAAATAATGAGATTGTTTGAAAATATTTGTGTGCGAACTTTTCCGGGCCTAAATTTACCGTGTATCACAATAGGATATCTATTTTAAATGTGTAAAATACTTTGCGATTACCAATTTCAATGAATGAATGATCGTTTTAAATATCATTCGATAACTAAACTTGCCTTTTCAATTTTTTATGGGGAGTGACAAACGGTACGCGTTCCCTCCTAACTACGGTTAGTTTTCTTCAGCTATCAATGGGAAAATTTATTCTGTGTCAAAACTACACATTATGTCAAGTTTGCAGCTGAATCCACCAGACGCTAGTGCGCATGAGCAGTGTCATATTTGATGTCGAGTGTAGCGAGGCAGCTAAATATTCTTGATGGGGTAAAGTTTCTCGATTTTCGTAGATTCGTTCCGTTACCGTGCGCTATTTTCCTGCCATGCTGTCCCTGCATGCTGCCCCCGCAGCACATCCACTCCTGTCACGCTACACGCACGTGCTTTCCTGTCCCTAATCGTCAAGATTGGCATGCTCAAATTTCCATGTTGACAGAAGTTTGTTTGCAAGGTTAAAAAAATTATGGCAAGATTGAAAATATTTTATGACAGGGTTGAAATATATTTTTTAATGTACGTAGATTCTCTTTAAATGTTGACAGACTTTTAGCAGACAGTGTTGACACAATCAACTTGTCAAAAAGGATCTTTGACAGAACTTCCGGTAGTTGTTTCCCTCTTATTTTTTTTTGTTACGAGTTTTTCTGCACGGCTTTTTTCCACCATGGAAGACGAATTCCCTTCCGCCTTCACTCCTTTACAAACTAAACTAAAAACATGATAACAGAAAAGTCTGTAGTTATTAAAAGATTTAAGAAATGCCACTATTAACAAGTACATAATACTACCTTCAACAAAGTGCGACAACAATTCTTTTACCTTTGGTAACTACAAGTTGTAGGTAGTTATTTGTAGGTCACGTGGTGGGCCCTGAACCAATGAAAAAAAAGTAAAATTTCCATCGAATGATAAAGCGATTCATTACAAAGACGTATTCTTACCGTTACGGTATCTGGTCCTTGAGTTATGATGGGATATTTTCTTGTAATTACTTCAAGTCCGCAACATGCGAAGCAGTCCGCAATTTCAACTGCGACAAAATATAGGTTTACTTTCATGTTACAAGGAATGTTATCATGTTAAAGTGCCTATGACACGAAAAATTTTATTGAACTAAAACGTGGTCATTCAAAAATGAGTAAAAATGGTGTGAACGGTATTTTAATTGTGTACTTCCTTCCAAAGATATTTTGGTTTTCCTGATATGCAAATTCAAGTGGCGTTCAAAGTTTTGGCAGAAATACAAATAACATTAACAAAGTCTGGTGCCATGAAAACAAAAACACTAAAATAAACATGTTTACCTTAGGCTGCATACTATTACTTCACCAAGTTTGACTGGTATTTGCCCAAAAGTTGGTGAGATATGACTTCTTTTACGAAAGCTCTATACACCACCTGACGTTATATCCATGCTAATTTGCGTATCAGGAAAACCAAAATATCTGTGGAAGGAGGTACGCAATTCAAAAAATGCCTTAAACGCCATTTTTACTCATTTTTGAATACAGGCATGTTTTAGTTCCATAAAAGTTTTCATGTCACCTGCAAACAAACCACTTTGTCCCAGTGTTCAGCTTGCCAGCCATACTTTAAGGCCATTTAAAAAAAATTCCCGGTTTATGTTTTATGCTGTATCGCTAAGTTCAGTCAATTTTCTACTACAAAAACTTTCCTAGTTATCAAGCCTCAGCCTGAGCTTGTTCTTAAATTGTTCTTAAATTTTGGCAAATTTGAGCCTCGTTGTTCTTATAAAAAAAAGCGTGTATTTCTTCTTTACCTTGTTCTTGTATCTTTTCTTTGACGAACTGAGGTATAGGTGAAACGTTATACGCCACTTTGGACGAGTAGACAGCAACTTTTGTGGTGACTTCCATTGCTAAAAAGCCAATTTTAGTTAATACGTTTTTCTCTCTCGCACGGGTGTAAGCCTTGGATACCTCGTGTAGTGCCCACTGTACTGTGGGGAGTTCCCCAAGGCGCGTAACAAAAGTACTAGTTTGCCTTTCCGACATAGTATTGCTGTCTTTTGCTAGCGAAATCCAACGGCGAACTGTTGACAGATTCATAAAGATAAAATTAGTGGCATTCACAGATTGATAAATAGCCATCCTGCTGATGCTGTGTACCACACTATCCCACTAAAGTAAAATAATTTACTGAGATTTTTTAAAAACTAAAAGGCAGTCAGTTAGTGAAGTACGTTCTAGAGCTCTGCGATACGCGGAGATCAAAACCCAGAGATGGCATCAAGATGTGTATTTTGACTTAGACAGACGGAAGATTTCAGTGGAAGATGTCATAAAGATGAGATACCCGACAGTGTTTGTTTTCTTTCGTCAAGTGCTGAACGCATAAATAAAAAAAAATGATATATTGTAAAAATATCATATCATATACGTATCATTACTTTTAAATAACATAGCAACTGAGGAAGGACTATATATTATTATATTTACTACGTAAAGACTCGAGTTAAAACATTTTTCTATGCATTTGCATATTATTATTTTTAAACACGCTTGAAAGCCGTTCTTGAACCACGTGAAGATTTTCTTTTTTCTCATCCAAGTGTGTCGTTTAAAGACCCGAACATAAATGTCATGCATTTCAAAGGACAAGACAAAGAAATCACTTGAACTTTCAAAATAATTTTAGTTTGTTGTGACTAGACTATAGTATAGACTCTCACTATAGCAAACAAATTATGTCTGTGACCAATCACAGCTTATGCAACGTAACTTACCTTTAAATTTAATGGTACATCTAGTTTAACTATTTAGTGATTACAGATTCTATGACTATGTATGTGATTTAAACATTTACATTTACCTACATACAGCGTACTTTCCAAATCCAAGGATAAAACGACCCTCGTAAAAGACGTAAATGTCTCCGAGGAACAATGGAAAACAATTTACGTAACCTTTAAACAGCGTCCAATTCTAATGTATGGCGGTCTTCATATGACGCAAATGGCTAAAGGTCGAAGAGCGAGTAGCCCCTTTTTAGTTGAAGATGGCATGTCCAATGTTTCGGCAAAAAAAACAGAAAAAAAACTAACTTCTCAACTCACGAAGTATTTCACTCGTTCTATGTTTCAGTCAAATATAATATACAACGCTCAAGATCAACATAATTACAAATGCACCGTATGAGAGGTCAGCTGAGGGTACAAAGTCCATGATCCCATTGTGCAATATGAATTATTATATTTACTTTTATTTCTCCTTTACTTATATCCGTAGAGCAAAAGTTAAAATCTCAACTACGCCCTGCGATAACTTATTTATTTCCGGTCACGTCTGAATAAGCTGATCTAACGAGATTTTGATTTTGCCCTCAGAGCTCAAGAATATCTTCCTGATAAATAACTTCATGGTGACGTCACGTGTCCGGAATTTTTGCAAGTATCCATGCACGTTTGCTGCCCTCGTGCCAAAATGCCGTACGCGTTTTCTCTCCATGAAGAACAGGAAGAAATCGATATGACGCAAAATTCCAGCTAAAAATCTCAGTATGTGTGAAATAATTAATTCCTATTTCGTAATTTGTAAAGTTTTCTGTTTACGTTAATTATCGGTTTTGACAGTCAAGAACAACCGAGAACGTTCCTGGACTTTAAGTTTAATGGGACTTTCATGTGACAGGGACATGGGATTACAACATCTGAAAATAAAATGCCATTTCAGAATGTCACTGAAACAGCAAGGTAAAAAAAAGACACCAGAAGAAAAGACATAAATGCGCAATTCACTGTAATGGTTTTTCACTGTGGTGTAAAATGAAATGCATAATTAATTTTTCATTTACGTGAAGTACTATCACTTAGTTGTACAGGTTACATTATGTGAATCTATAAATACTTCTAGCTCCAAAACATTTAATTATATTGGAGTATCAATGCGCCCCATGAAATCAAGGGTGCAAAACGTAGTATAAATTGATATCCGTAAAAACTTTAAAATAGATGCTAAGGTTTTAAAAGACCATATAAGGTAAATATAAATTAGTCTGTTGCTAAGTAACTAGTTATTAATGACAGTGAGTTTATTATAATCTCCAGTTTCCACCTAATTTATTATTGTTTATAGCTTTCAACGTCTTCGTAATTTCTTTTCTTTGATATTACCTCATGCACTGTACAAATGGAAAGATCAAAAAATAAATTGTGAATCCAGGAATCCTCACGCACTAACCAACTCAACTAATCATGAAACTGCTCAGGCCCGTAGCCACCTAGAGGCGAACCGAGGCACTTGCCTCGGTAAAAATGTTAAAAGTTGTTTTGTACATCTGCAATATACGTACTGATTATATAAATTGGTTGCATATTCAGCGATGCTGAGGATAAAAATTGCAAAAATTTTCCGGTGGAGTATGCTCCCAGACCCCCCTAGAAATTGCTCACGCCGTGCAAAGGCATCTCGCACCATAGGTGCTCGCACGGACAAATTAATATTCTTGTTCTGCCTCAGTATATATTTTCTTCTGGCTACGGGACTGCTTTACAGTGAAGAAAACTCGGTGAATCTTTTTACGTGTTATGCTGCATCGCTAAGTTTTATAGTCAATTTTCTACCACAAAAACTTTCCTAGTTATCAAGCCTCAGCCTGAACTTGTTCTTCAATTGTTCACCTTAAATTTTGGCAAATTTGAGCCTCGTTGTTCTTATAAAAAAAAGGGTATTCAAAGTACGGAGTCAGTCGAATTATGTCGGGTGTCGCTAAAAATTGAACCTAACACATTCCACATTGCTCTAGTCTGTGATACCTGACAATTGCCAATCTTTGTTCATACAGAGTTAATTCTTGTGCTCTCAGTTCTTTCTCCATTTGTTTACAAATTGCTCCTCGACGCGTTTGCTGAGAGCAGCTGTGTGACCAGTGGTCGAGCAATTCATCGCTTTCAAAAACTTGGTTATCATACCCTATATTAGCATTTTTACTATTGAATGTAACAGCCACAGAAGAAGGAAGCTTAAGTTCATCGCTGTTTTGTTCATGTGTCGCTGTTTTTTGATTGTCAATACGAATGTACTCGGGAGAGTTTAGTTGGTCTCTGTTTCTGGAAAACGAATGTTTTAGCCTTCCAAAAATAGTCAGTTTTGCCGGTTTCTTTTCTACAGGGTGAATCCTGTAAGAATTTCGACCCATCTTTCATGATCCTGGAATTGAACTCTCAGTTATATTAAAAATCCTCGATCGGTAATACACTTTGTACTATCTTGATAAAATGTGGCACGCACTAACATTTTAAAGGTCCAGAAAGGCCAGAAGGAATGAGTCAATAGCTGGCGTCTGGAGCCAGCTGCCATAAAGTGCAAAAAGTTTAGTTAAATGTCTGGTAATTTCTTTTTAAGGGAGTGTTGTACGTATATGGCCAACAGCTACGTCGATCGGTCTATCTTACTAATAAAAGTAAATTTCTAATAGAAATAATTATGAATAATCACGATAACGATTATATCAGCCAAACGATAAGGCGAATCTTTGCTGACGTCTTTGATTACATTTTGCTTTATTGGCAAGAAACTTTAGATGAAGAAAAACTCAGGATTAAACGAATTGGTTTTACAACCAGAAAAAGGCAAAGAGAGTGAGGTTAGCCACTAAAATTAGGTTCTATACATGCATGCAGTTTTAAAGCTCTCTCCTCCGCAGAGGCTCCCAAAATCCAAGCGAACTTTTTAAGTGCAAAACCACTGTTCATAATTTTCGCCCGCGGAGATTATGAACAGCGGTTTTGCACTTAACGTTCGCTGGGATCCCTGTGCGTAGCTTTTTTTTCTATTCGGGATTCTTAGACTATTATTTTGGGAGCCTCGAGAGAGGTTTTAAAGGACTGACATCGCAGACGCTGTGCCAGACTGAAAACGCCAAACTACCAGGTTGAATGTAAAACCGTTATTAAATGCAATAGCTAAGTATACATTCTTTGTAGAATTTCCGATGTTTTAAAACGCATCACAAGAACAGTACTGATTAAACATATCGGTCTCACTTTCTCAGAAAAGGTTTATTTTGGAAAGATTTTTGAATATTCGGAACTTCTCAATTTGTATCTCAGTTAGAAAGAGAGGCGCGTAATTCAATGAAGCAAATAATGTAAACAAAGGTATTCATCTATACACGCCGGCTTTCTTTTTACACGAACCAGTAAATTTTGCCGAGGCTCACTTGTTCTTAATTTTCTGGCTACTTCAGCCTCAAGTTTTTCTTAATTTGTTCTTATTTATGTGAGCGGTTTTTATTTAAAAAAACAACAAAATAAAACAAGGCATTGGAAAATAAAACTCCTTGCGTCACACCAGTCAGTCTATGGCAGAGGCGAACTACCTTCACTGTTTGTTGAGCAGTCTTTACAGTGAATCGTTTTTTGTTTTAACGCTTAGTTTTAGTCAATTTCCTACCACAAAAGTTTTCCTAGTTATCAAGCCTCAGCCTGAGCTTGTTCTTAAATTGTTCTTAAATTTTGGTTGTTGTTATAAAGCTGTTCTGTTGTTATAAAAGTGTGTATAGATGACGTCAGTACACTCGTAAGAGTTTCAAGTGCTAATCCATAAACTATGTGCTATGCGCTTTTATTTCTGTTCAATTAACTGACGTAGTGTTTATATATATATACTTTTCCTGATCCATTGATAGATTTATCACTGCTGGCCGGCGAACAAAAGAATAATTTTCGTCTTCGAAGGCGAAATCAGAAAACAACCACATCAGATGCAATGACTTTTTGGACAAAGTTTCTATCTTACTTAAATTCAATCAGTTGCAAGTTGAAATACTGCATGGTCATTTGCGGGAAAACATGAAGTTTTCTTGGCTTAGTTAACTTATCATCCTTTATTGTAAAGTCGTTATCTTTATCCCTGTTCTTCAACTGCCAAAGATGTCCTTTTAGGGTTTTAAGCATACAATACAGTTTGTTGTATTGAATGAATTGTCATATAAGTAAAGGATGAATTTAAGGGACAGTAAAACAAACCGTATTTGGAGTGAGATCAATCCCTTTGCGGCAGCAATTGATATTTTAAAAACCGAAATACACTTAAAAAAACGTATTGTTTTTAACACAAAAAGACTTAATTGTTCTGTTGTCACATCATAATACTGCAGCGAACCATCTGTTACGCCAAGTTATTTCATAACGCTTACGTCTAAAAACATGACTAAAACTGATTGTTTTTAAGCTAGAATAGAAAGTTAGTGCGTAAATCACTGTTGACGTTTTAAATATATTTATTGATCTGTATCACAAATCCAAGTATCTGCTTATACACTTTTTTTAATAAGAACAAACTTAATAAGAACAGTGAGGATCAAATCACCTGAAAAATAAGAACAAATTAAGAACAAATTAAGAACAATCTGAGGCTGAAATAAAAATGTTAAGAAAAAAACGTTTTAATAACAATGGTAAAATACAGCAAGCAATCACACTTACTTATTTTAATATTAATAAACTCCAACTGTAACAAATACTATGCTGTGCAATATACATATATTGTCGTATCTCCTTCAAAATTTGTATTCAGTCACTAGATGGTTTTCCGGAAATTGAAAAATTTGTGGCATATAAGAACAAAATAAGAACATTTTGAGCCTCAAATTGCTGAAAAAAAATAAGCATAACATTGAGCCTGAGCAAAATGTTACTGGTTCTTATCAAAAAAGAGTGTATTAACTTACTAACATGACAATATGAAAGTCGTCCCGGGACGAAAAACATTTTGTTACATAAACATTTTCCGGTCTCGCCGGCCGAGTCTTTGAGAAGTCATTTCTTATATCTTCACTCCTGGGATAAATCTGAATCCATGATTAATAAAACACGACTTGCCATTTGAAAATCCTTAGCGAGTGAAGAAAAGCTCGCCTAATTTATTTGAGGTGGGTAATTTTTTACATTGAGTAAACGCCTCAAAACACCAGAAATGATACTGCACGCTTTTTTTTATAAGAACCAGTAAATTTTCCAAGGCTCATTCTTCTTAATTTTTGGGCGATTTCAGCCTGAATTTGTTCTTAATTTGTTCTTATTTCTGTGACCGGTTTTTAACGAAGAAAAATCAAAATAAAACAAAGTATTGGAAAATGAAACGCCTTGCGCCATATATGTATTATACGGCTGAATTTAGAGGCGAACTACCTTCATTGTTTGTGGAGCAGTCTTTACAGTGATTTTTTTTATGCTTCATGCTGTATCGCTAACTTTTAGTCAATTTTCTACCACAAAAACTTTCCTGTTTATCAAGCCTCAGCCTGAGCTTGTTCTTAAATTGTTCTTAATTTTGGAAAATTTGAGCCTCGTTGTTCTTATAAAGTTGTTCTTACATAAAAAAAAAGCATGTATTGCACAAAGTCTCTCTCTTATATTCTTTTCTCACACTCTTTATGCAAAAGTAAATTGCACATAGTTGTATTCCTAAATACAAAAACACGTAGTAAAGAAACAACAGGCCATAAAACAGATCCTCCAGATAGCAAACACGATGTCTTTACATCCAAATATTGACGTTCTTGTTCAAGTGGTTTGAATACAAAGTATTTCAAATCTTAAAAGACTAAGCACACAAAGTAATTTTTAATGTATTCTCCGATGTGACGAGCGTATTTTAGCGAGGCAAGTGATTGAGCACTCTTCTCGGGAATTTTGTTGATTTTGCGAGAGCGATCGCTCGCATCAAATAGCAAGGCCTGAAAAAATAAACGTTTTGTTGTTTGGTTGGTTCGTCCTTCCCTCGGGAAGAGGACCCTGCACCTTCAGCTGACATCACGAGACTTGTGGGTGCGAATTAAGGTGGCTTATAAGCTTAATTCGCGCCCAGGCAGACTGAGTAACTGGCGGTGTTTTGATAAGGAGGAAAACTCGAAACTGATTCTGGCGCCATGTTGGACGAGCGCAAAATGAAAGACTGGGAAGCAACCTCGAATTCAGACCGTAGAGTGATACGAGCCTGGGTACGAGGTTGACTGCAGAGAAGAGCAAAATATGGACCTAAAGGGGGAAGGGGGGAGTTTTTCCTCTCCCAGTCTTTCTTCTCCGAACTCGTCCAGCAAATAAACAGCTTCAAAACGGGTCTGTTCTTACAAATAGAAAGCTTGGGGGAGTCAATGAATCTCATTCGCTGAACCCTGACTTACCCGGGATGGGGTGGAAGAAAGGGAGATGGAGAAGGAAGATGGGAAGGGGGGAGGACAATGGCGCCCCCTTCCCAATACATGTGGGTTTTTTAATCTGTAAAAATATCAGACTTCGGTCTTTTTTGTACGAACCTCGCTGCGCGCCTCGGTCCGCACTGTCAAGACCTCGGTCTGATATTTTTCCATACAGACCTCGCGCGCAGTTAATAATCTCTTAAAATAAATCACGGGATGACGTCACACAAATCAACAAAATTATCGTTTTATTTTATGTTGCTAGTTTATTTTTTAACTCGTAACAAACGTTTTCTATCACCCGTGGTTAACCCAATCTTTGTCGGCTTTTTGGCGCTCTAGAACCATTGTAATTCCCTTTTATTTGTCCCAAAGTTAACAAAACTCGGCATAATTGACTTGACAAACTCTACTTTACTTTGGTGCTTAGAGTTTTAAGTTTGTTATGACGTCATGATGACGCCATTTTGCCCATTTAGCTATCATTTTTTTCAGTGTTTTGGCTAAATCTTTTTTTAAAAAGTAATGCTCAGAAAGCATCTTAAATGTCACAATTTAATAGTTATAACCGTCACCGTTTTCGATATTCTCACTGGCGTAATTTATACATAGTATCTGAAATTGCTGTTGCCGACGTGCGATAACGTATCATCCCTAAAGTTATCTATGTGTAAGAAGCAATCAGTTTTGAGGTTGTTTTGTTGTTGGACGAGTGCGGAGAATAAGAGAGACAGGGAGACAAAAATAAATAGTTGAGGCGAGGGGGAAGGAAAAAATCCCTTTAGGTCCATATTTTGTTCCTCTCCCCAGTCTTTCATTTCGCACTCGTCCAAAATGGCGCCAGAATTTTCCTCCCTATCACAAAACCGCCAGCGACGCAGTCCGACTGTCCGGGCACGAATTAAGCTCATAAGCCACCTTAATTCGCACCCACAAGTCTCGTGATGTCAGTTCAAGGTGAAAGGTCCTCTTCCCGAGGGAAGGACGAACAAACCAATCTCAACAAAACGTTTATTCTAACACACCTGGATTCAGATTTATCCCCGGAGTGACGATACACCAAATGACTTGCCGAAGACTCGGCGAGACCGGAAAATGTTTACCGTATTTCCTCGAATAAACGCCGTGGCGTTTATTAAATTTTTCACGATTTGGGTGCGGCGTTTATTAGAGGGCTGCGTTTATTCGAGGGCAGCGTTTATTTAAAACGCTGCTTATTTTTTTAAACAGCCAACCGTAATTTTACTTTAAAATGTAGAAAAAATGATACAGTTCTTAATCTGGCTGTACCGATCATGCTTTACAGT
Source organism: Palythoa grandiflora (assembly GCA_026546935.2). Lineage (NCBI taxonomy): Eukaryota > Metazoa > Cnidaria > Anthozoa > Zoantharia > Sphenopidae > Palythoa > Palythoa grandiflora. The sequence goes on along the minus strand of JAOCPT020164317.1, from coordinate 2,418 downwards.
TTTAAAACTGCAACTTGTTGCGCTTGTAAAGGCGTAAGAAATATATGTCTGTGCCTTTCAAACTTTAAACTTAAGTTTTAAACAACTCGGCTCTACGCTTATAAAAAGTTAACGTCATAAATTCCATGTTTCAGTTTGTTGTCTGTTCCAGGGTGCGGCGTTTATTCGAGAAAATACGGTATGTGGCAAAATATTTTTCCAGAATGACTTTCATATAGCGGCGAAACTTCCCACTGTCACGTTAACCAGTTAATGTACGCAGATGCTTAAACTTGAATCAGGTCAATGTACATATTTAAAACGTCAACAGTGCTTTACGCAGTAAATTTCTATTCTAGTTTAAAAAGAACCAGTTTTAGTCATGCTTTTAGACGTAAGTGTTTTGAATTAACTTGGAGTAACAGATGTTTCACTGCAGCATTACGATGCAACAACAGAACAATTAAGTCTTTTTGTCCAAAAGCTAAAAGTTTAAATAGTATATTTCAGTTTTTAAAAAATCAATTGCTGCAAGGCTTAATTTCACTCCAAGTCCAAATACGGTTTGTTTTACTGTCTCACGAATTCATCCTTTCCTATATGACAATTCATTCCATACAACAAACTGTAGTATGCTTTTAACCCTAAAAGGATATCATTTGTAATTGACTAACAGTGATAAAAATAATGACTTTATAATCAAGGATGATGAATCAACTAAGCCAAGAAAACTTCATATATATTTTCCCCCAAATGACCATGCAGTATTACAAGTCGCAACTGATTGAGTTTTGTAAAATATAAACTTTGTCCCAAAATTATCATTTGCACCAAATGCGAGTGTTTTCCGATTCTGCCTCCGAAGATGAAAAATATCCTTTTCTTCACATAGTGATAAGTCTATCAATGGATTGATTGCATTCAGCAATCATATCAGCAAAAGTTATCATTTTTTTCCCTCATATTTTTTTTACCTTGTTTTTAAGGCACCTTGCATGGGAGTTTGTTCCCGTTCGTGCTAACCCGTTTGGGCTAAGATCATACATTTTATTTTGTCTTTTTGTTATCTTGTAAGTTTCTTGTAAGTAGCCCAATAAAGTTGTTAAAAAAATTGAAAAAATTTAAAAAAAAAAATTTAAAAAATTTAAAAGAAGTAGATATATATAAACACTTTACGTCAGTTAATGGAACTGAAGTCATAAGTGCATAGCACATAGTTTATAGATTAACACTTGAAAACTCTTATGAGTATTGACGCCATCTGTAATAGGAGAATCTGTGTTTACATTATTTGCTTCATTAACTTAAATGCCTTTCTTTCTTTCTTTTTGCCAAACTGAGAAGTACTGAATATTAAATAATCTTTCCAAAATAAACTTCTTTTGAAAAAATAAGACCGACATGTTGAATTATGTTTTTGTGATGCGTTTTTAAGTTATGAAAATCCTGCAAAGAATATAAGAGCTCATTAACGGTTTTGCCACCCAGTTGTTTGGCGTTGTTGGCACACCGATATCTTCTTTGAAACAGCATCTATAGACACATTTGAACTTTATGGCAGCTGGCTCCAGACGCCCGCTAATTACTCATTTCTTTTGGTGTATCATGACCTTTAAAAGTGTTAGTGCGTGCCATATTAAGACAGTACAAAGTGTGTCACCGAGCAAGGCTTTACAATATTATTGAGAGTTTGAGTACAGTATAAATGAAAAACGAGTCGAAATTGTTAGAGGACTCTTCTGAAACCGGCAGAAAAACAAAAAAACTGACTATTTTAGGAAGGCTAAAACAGACGTTTTCGCAAAAACTTAACCAACAAAACTCTCCCGAGTACAATCGTATTGACAATCAAAAAACATGGATACATGAACAAAACAACAACGAACTTAAGCTTCCTTCTTCTGTGGCTGTTACATTCAATAGCAAAAATATTGATAAAGGGTATGAGAGCCAATTCTTTGAAAAAGGATGAACTACTTGACTACTGGTCAAACAGCTGCTCTCAGCAAACACGTCGTGGAGCAATTTGTGAACAACTGGAGAAAGAACTAAAAGCACAAGAGTTAACTCTTTATGAACAAAGATTAGCAATTGTCAGTTATCACAGACTGGAGCAATGTGGACTGCGCTAGGTTAATATTTCACAATGCCCGAATTCTAATTCTGTAACCTCCCCTTTAATTGCATGTTGTAGCACTCAAATCGTTAAATGAAATATGAAAAATTATACAGAAGAGAGTCTAGTTTTCAGGATAAATACTAACGCCATCAAAACATGATGTTTCGGCGACGACATGCATGTTACCATTAGGCCAAAAAAAAAATTGTGTGTTTCCTATTACAGACTTCAAAAATTTAGGGAAGGTAGGTAGGACTAAATTTTTATTTTTTTAAATAATTTTATTTTCCCCAAACTACCATTTATAGCAACAAATGTGG
>JAOCPT020163383.1:0-13966 GCA_026546935.2 Palythoa grandiflora | reverse complement strand
GTCTTCTCGGATAAGAACGTTAAACCGTAGGCCCTCGGAGACATGTGTATTTGTGTGTGTGTGTGTGTGTGTGTGTGTCTGTCATGTGATATGTCTCCGTCCACCTCAGAGTGGTAAAGACGGTTACCCCAATTAGTAGGCCTTTGGCCGGCTAAATAGACTTGACACCTAAATAAAGTTCATTGTTATTATTATTATTATTATTTTAAAGTCTTGTTTTGTATATGAGCAGGTTTTTGGACCACAGGTTTCTTTATTACGTTTAAGTTGTGACTATTAATTTGGAATACGGAGAATTATAAATATTTGTGTGGTTTTACTGGGAGTGCGGTGCTATGTGCGTTGTTTTGAACTGTGTGTTGATTGGTATGTGTGCATGTTGTTTTCCCAGATTGGATCGGAGTCGGAGTAAATAATTGTGTTACAGGTTGAATTTTAATAATAAAAGACACGATGACAAGTTTAGTTGACGATGACGTTTCGATGCTCTCTGGCATCATTCTCAAGTAGTATCATTAATGCAAGTTGAATTTTGTAGGGAAAACGATGGGTTTGAGAGCGGTTGGGTTTGTGAGCCCGTATGAACCAAAGAAGACCAGACCTCATGGATTGCATAGGCACGAAAGGGCCCCAGAAGGGGAATGGTTTTGCAGCATTTGTAAAGGTCTTTAAATGTCTGTATACTTCCCTGTACCCATGTCCTTTAATACAAGCTGTTTTTTTGTAGCTGTTACTTCTCATGTTCATGTGTCTTTCGTTTTCAGGCTAACAACCAAGAACAGATGGTCCCCAGGGGTGGGGCCTTAGGTAAAAGTTTGCCTTAATGAAGATTCCCCAGGGCTGGCGGCATTATGACAGATTCGAACAAGGATTTTTTTCAAATCCCCACCTTGTCACGGGATGGGAATCGAAGGGGAAGCAGGAGTGGTTTCGGGGTTTTTGTTGACACATGCATTATACAAAAGCTAGCTGATAAGCTATAGTTAGTTGGATCAATACAGAGCAACAAAAATATAGATAATTAAACAGCACGAGAAAATGCAAAAAGTTACTTTAAAGGATAAAAGATATGAATTGGTGACTTAAAGTCGATAGCACTTAATTTTATCAGCTATCTTTTTAACAAGTACTAATAGTAAGTTAAAAGTAATATATCCAGTATAAAACAACACAAAATTAGATTTTTATAAAGTACATTTAATTTTTACAAAGTAAATTTAATACGTTGTGTTGATTTTTTGATTCAATATACTTTAGTTTCTCAAACTATCGTCAACCAGATCTTTAACTCCGACGTAAGCGGTTTACATTATTGTGTGGCCTTCCTGTTCGGGTCTAACATTGCAAGGTGCAAAAGCTATCAAAATCGAATCACCCTAAAGGGCTTAATATTGACGATAGAAAAAGTATAGTAAAAATTCTACAATAACGTGTGTGGTTTGCACTGTAAAAACTGACTGGCGTGAGCTGTAATAGCTTTGGTTTACACAATGAATTAAAAACTGATTAAAAACCATATATGGTCAATTAATCTTATAAAGGACCATATATAGATGGTATCTTACTTTTTGATTATATTTTTAACAGCCATACATTCGATCATAATAATATTGATGTACTGCAGAAACACACAGTAACTTGTACCAACGTTTTCTAAACAAAGTGTAATTTAAATCAGTCGAAATCTAAATCAAAATCAAAATAGAAACAGGAACATGGAATACAAATTTAGCGCTTGGCTAGTGCGAATCGGCTTTTGAACAACATTACATATAACTGATGCACTAACTACGCTTAACTGCAATTTATTTCAGGTTTTAAAATTAACGTCAAATGCTACTACAGTTGACGTCATAGATCATCAGTTGAATCCTGGTTATATGTGAATGGCGATAATATAAGCTTCAATAAGGTCAATTAATATTAATAATAGAATTTCTTTTAGAAATAGTTTCGATCCATATTTTGGTAAAAAACCTAAGGTTTAGTTAAATAATTCCATATCCTGGGCCTTCGAAATGGATTTTCAGGAATCACAAGGGCCGGAAATCAAAGATTCTTTTGTCGCACTTACCACGTTATGTTACGACGTGTTGATGACAGATGTTCCTTGAGGGTGTTATTCAGGAACAATCGACAATGCAAGTACTTTGCTTAGCCCACTGCTTCAGAACAGGTACAGAAAATACGCGACAAAACTGTTATATGAAAAGATGCAAATTAAGCAACCAGAAAGCCGGTTGAGGACTTAGGATATGCGAGGTGTACAGACGGGGGAGAGGTCTGCGCAGGGTTCATACAGATCTTGAAGGGAAAAATTCAACAACTTTCAAGGACTATTTCCAAGAAATTCAAGCGCTAATTAATGAATACCATGGTTAACGTTCATACAGATCTTGGAGGGAACAATTCAAGAATTTTCAAGGACTATTTCCAAGAAATTCAAGCACTAATTAATGAATAACAGCGTTCATATAGAACCTGGAGGAAAAATTTCAAGGACTTTCAAGGACTATTTCCAAAACATTCGAGGACTAATGAACCCAAAAATCAAGCATTCGGAACAAATTATTACATTTTACTATACATAAAAGTTTATATTCCAGTCAACGCGCAATCTAATGACAAAAAGTGAATGGCTAATATTAGGTAACAAAAATACCTAGCTTAATCGACTTCCATTATTGAGTTTTCAGATATAGACTTACTGACAAACAGATGAGTTTACTAGCAATGTTTAGTACTTTCAATCACTCTCCGGGAGCTCGAGCACCTCAAGGCCTTGAATTTAAATTTCAAAATTTAAGCACTTTTCTGGACCTCTGTGAGCTGTGTTCGCGAAGGTACAACACTCAGAACTGAAGGTTGCTAAATCTTGGCACACGTCTATATTCTATCCACAATTTTTCTAAAAGAATAGTACTCAGAATTTAGCTTGACACAATTTCAAATGCACATTTTACTTTAAAAATTATCAGAGGAACAATGAGGGTTAATTCTCCTAACTAAGCTCCGTACTTTCTATATAGGCAGTTCGGGAGAATTTGGCTTTTCAATTTCACAGTTTATTACACTTGATCAATTCCTTATTTTTATACCCAGTTGTACTGTTTTGTTTAAGTAATGTAAGGAGAAATTAGATGTTAATAAATTGCCTGGGGCTGAAAGGATTAAGGGGGAATTTTTTTCAGAGTTGTCATTCTGACGGCTTTTAGGCACATTTTGGATGATTTTTTCGTTTCTATTTTGAAATTCCAACCCCCAGTAACTTTTGCGATTTTACAAAGCAAATTCTAACAATAGTATTAAAATGAGTAGTACAATTTTTCATTCAAAGCTTCTTCAAATTTGTTGGTACAAACTATTGAAAATACTGTCGAGTTATTTCCGTTGCTTATGTTGCAATTTTCTTGTTTAGTTTACGTCTTTTAGCTCGAAACGATAGATGCATATGCAAAACAAAGTGACAAATTCCAAAGAAAGAAATATATCAGTGCTGCGAATTGTTTACATGATTACTTTAAAAAAAAAATCTTATTTCGCTCACCCGAACTAATCCTAACTTTTTTAGCAACAAAAGATAGTAGTTGGTTTGCAAAATCTAAAATGAAGTATTATCTAGCTTATTCGTCGCTTCGGCTCGACGTAAAATCACCTTCACGCATACCACATACTTCTCCCTACTGCGTAAGATCTGGTTCCATGTTTGACATTCATTTGCCGTGACCCTCGCTTCCAAGGAGCTCGTGCGAGCACGTGACTCACAGTTATCAGCCGATGCCACAATAAGGTTAGGAACTGTATAGCAACCAACAGGCCGTACACACACAGGAAGGCAAGACCGAGAACATTTGTGCCGAGGAAATTTAACTCCGTTCGCTTTACCAGGGTGACAATCAGAATGATCCAAATTGCATTGGTGACGCCAAATACCAAAAGTACCAATTCACGAAGGTCTGAAGCGGTGGAATAAAAATAAATTGAGAGCCAGGAAGGAACCGAACACAACTCCTTTTCAAACAAAAAATTAAAAAAAATTATACTAAAAATGATGAAACTGTCCTGTTTCCAATAACTGTTAAGAATCGAAACTGCTAAGGGGTTGTTCACAATTTTCGACAATTTCACAAGCGTACAAAACGTAAACTTTTTAGGAACCCACGCCATTTTGCAATTGTCAATGAAAGCCGGGAATCAATCTTGCAATTTTTCGCTTGCTGTGTTCATCACCGCAAAACAAACCATTTTCAATAATTGTAAATCCGGTATTCAGTAAATCCAACAAAGCCTTCAATTCCATTTCAAAAAATCAAACAGAAAAACTGAACAAAAACGTTGCCGAAGTGATGCGGTTGTACACCAAGAAACCCAAACTTCAAACTTGTTAGAAAGCTGCGAAAATTTTGACGTGTGTCGCTCCGTGGGTCAAAAAGCCCGCCAAATCACTTGAGTGTAGATTCTGTACTGGTATAAATAGCAACTTCAATAGAGCAAAAGTTTAAAAAAAGTCATTTTATAAGTTAAAAAAAAACCATTCAATTGATGGAGTAAAAGTTTAAAACAAATCATTTTGACTCAGATCTCTAGTAGTTTGCATTTAATAAAACAATTATTCCACTCTCGTCTTGTTGGATATGAGGTGAAAATAGCCAACTCGGCGCTTTGCGACTCGTCAGCTATCTATCACCTCATATCCAACGCACGTTCGTGGAATAATTGTTAATTATAAGATAGCAGGGCATGAGTATCTAAAAGTGTATTTGGAACTTTGCGGTGCAATACCTTCAGTGAATTCCTTTGCACTGCTCAAACTGCAACTGAGTTCGGAAAGGTTATCATCATCTTCTGCTGTTTCTATGGGGATAAACTCCATGGCAACCACAAAACCTTGTAAGGTCAACCGTACTCGTTGCATGTAATGCAAATCATTCAAAATTGCTGGAATGTTTTCCATGCTTACAAGTTGTAATGGTTTTTCTGTTGGGAATCCATCTCTATATGCATTAAAATTTGTTGGCAAAGGCGGGAAGTCGTAGCCTCCACCATGACATGATGCACAAAGGATTTCTTTTGCTTCATCTGACTTCCTGAATTCAATAATTGTATGTACAAAGTTGGATTCACTGAATGGTTTTCCTTCGATGTCTGATGGTTTGCTCAGACAGTAAACTTGGGAGTCCCTTGTTGTTGTCAAGAATGTGAATCGTGGAGATTGAGAATTGAACATTTCTACTTTGAGCAACATTCTAGCACAGATCGTAACCTGGCCAATGGCGATGGAACCAGTAACCTCAGGTTGAGAGCAAGTGTACAGCTTGATGATAATGGGAAAATCACTGGAACCTGAATAAAAAAAGTTCAAACATTTCTAAATTAATTAGCCAAAATCAAACCAAAATCGTAAAACCCATTTTTATTAAAATCAAGACCATACAGTAATTATAATTTTAATCATAATGATTACAATTTCCTCAAATGTGATTTGTGTATAAACCGCTACATTTTGCACTAATTAATCTGCAAAATTGTAATCGGACAGTGTAATTGAACAGTTGGCTGTAATTGGACACCTATAATTGGACAGTTACATGAGATTTTAAGTCCTTTCAGCTAAATCCACCATTCACAGTACTGATTACAATCACCAGCATTTCAAGATGAAGTTAAAGTTGAAATTTTCGGTTTGATTTCTGCAGACATGAGTACTAGCAGATCCTTATAATGACAAGATAATCATTAATCATTAATTGAAAATCTCTGAAAATTAAATACTGCACAGTAGCAGTTGAACACCTACCCATTTCCAACAAAGGACACACTTGACACAACATGATTAAGCAAACTTCAGGTCCTTACCTTTCCCCTTTACCTGCATTTTAGCAAAGATAGGGTTCAAAACTCGACTCAGCTGAGCTTTGAACATTTGTGTGACATTCTTTCTTGCCAAACAGACAATAGACAATACTTTATTCACATTCTTTTTTTACATGTTATCATTAAGAATTATTGAGTTCTGAGGTTGGTAAAATGAATATCAGCTTCTGACGCAGGCTAACCAGTAATCGATTAATGTCTCGTCCAGGTGGAGTCTGAATGGCTCTCATCCACCTTAGAACACTACAGAAACTGGACTGGACTGGTTCAACACCAACACTAAGAAATTTACTTGCAAAACGATCTTAAGTTAGACAACCTTTTGGTTCAAAAGGGGAAAATGTTTTCATGTTTACATGAGCATGAAGAAAGTTACGCGAAAGATCACAAAGTATGGATGATCGAACGAAAATCATGATTTCAATTCAGTCTTCCCCTTGATTTAAAATAAACTTCGAAGTAGTTTCGCTGCAAACTATTAGACAATACTTATCATTCAAAACTTTTAAAACCATAATTCTACATAGTTTACTTAAAAGAATGATTAAATCGCCATCATTTTATTGTTTAATTATACTACCGCCATCGTTTGTTGTACTGGCGATATAAAGAAGAAATCAACTTCTTGCAATCCTTACCTGCGTGAAAAAAGTTTGGAAATTCAATTAGGAATACTTTGTATTTTATTTGGGGCGAAACGACTTAGGCATGGAGCGAAATGACCTAAGAAGTGGGACAAAACGACTTGGGGCGAAACAACCGTGGGGCGAAATGACCTGTTACCGCTCCAATGGGCCACTTACTACATTCCTAATTTAAGGATTTAGGTTAGAAGATTACTGTTGCACACTGCTCTTACCGTCTCGCAAGTGCAACCATTTGTACATCCAGAAACCATTTCCACCTTGTTTTTTCTCTCGCTCTGCACGACTAACATAAGTAATAACACCTGCGACATCACAAATTAATCCTTGTGGTAATTGTGCTAGTGATCCACTGTCAACAAACCTGGGACAAGGAATTTCAATTAATACTGACCATCAAACTTAATTTCTGTTTAAAAGAGTTTGGAGAGAATGGTAAAAGCTAGATATTTTAGCTTTAAAATATATCTTAATAGTTTACAGGCTTTGAAAAGATGTTTGAAGTCAAAGATCTAGTGGTCTTCATGTCAGTATAATTAGTAACCACTAGTAACTGAATTTTTTGTTAGCAATGCAAACTTATCATACTTAAAATTTGTCAACTCTCTCCTTTTGATGGTCTTTACCCATCTTCCCCTTCTGTACACGGGGGAATAAGTGATGCCTTGATTGGAATAAAATCCCCCTCCTAAAGGAGAGAGTTAAATTTCAAAAGCCCAAACCTGTACAAGCAATAGTGCAGTGCAGTTACTATGTCATAATTTGGACAAACAAACCAGCAAAATAAAATCAAGTGGCGGTGAATACAATATTTTCAACTGACCATATTACTTAAAAATAATATAACAATAAATTCGTTCCTTATAATTCTAAAATTGCTAATTTTTCTATAGCCTTTTTTGTCAAACATGCCTCTGTTTGTCGGAGTCATGTGGGGGTAAAATTTCAATTCTTAGTAATGCTGCGCTGCTATTCTGGGTCTGTCCCTTCATATTTTTACTGTATATTAAACATTTTAACTAGATTAAGGTTCTAAGTTTGAAAACTAAATAATGTAACATTGATAAAGTGGCTGGACTGCTGAGGCTTTACAATATTGTTGGGGAGCTTGGGGAAGAAATGTGTCTTGAACATAGTTTACAATAAAACTATTATAATTTTAAAGGAAAAATGCTTGTAGCAACCTAGAGAATCCGAGCACAAAACTGGGTCATAACCCAAGGAATTATATTGAACATGGCATCTTTAGTAACAAGAAGGGAGGAAAGCCAAGCACTTAATATAATTATTAAATATATTTTTATCATTTAGTCCAGTTACCTGTATGGTACTTCTGGGATTTCATACTCTAGGCTCAAGTCATCTGAAGAGAGTCTGTAAATTTCTCCTGTCGGATTTGAAGGGTTGAGAGACAGTTCAATCTTCACCGCTGGTTTTGTAGTATAAACTGTGTTGTTTGTCGATCGGTATTTCTGAACGATGCGGTAACCCGCCACATATAGTATGTCCCCAACTGCAATGTGCTTGTAAAAATTGACGCACATACTATTCCACAGGCATACAGTCACAACAGAAGATTTATCTTCGATCACCAAGTTGGCTACAAAAGGAAACTTGTACTTTTTATCCACTGGTTTTCCGAAAAAAGAAATTTTCGACTTCCCTACAACTCGACCAATTAAAGCTGGATAAGGTCTGTGCATTGATAAATGGAAAGTGTCAAGATCAGTTATTGAAGCAACTCTACCAATTCGACGCCCGAGTTCAAGTTTTTGCTCCATTTCTGGATTGTTCCACACCGAGCCAACGAAGTCATCATCATTCCAAAGAGGCAAGTAGCAACCTCTCGATGTTGTTAAAGGAACACCATTTTTCTCTTTTACAGATGAATCAACAGAAAATGGCAAACTAAAGTCTGATTTGGACACGTCAACTTCATTCTGATTTCCCAAAATTTCAAGTCCCTGTAAAATTATTATCGGCTCAGCATCGACGTATTCGTCATCTACATGACTACTGTAGTCTGTTAAAAGTAAAATAGTGTTCTTTCGCAATCGAAAAGTGTAAATAAGATCATTAAACTCCTGGGAAACTACACAGGTAGTTTTGAATCTGCCATCAGTTAAGACAATATCAAACACGTCTCTCGAGTCTGAAGCAGCTGATATACCCCGAATTTGAGAGGACATATCTTTTAAGTACCGAAACACTTCCACAACTTTTAGTTTGAAGTGTTGTCGTTCTCCATTTTCGTGACAGATCTTCCTTAGACGAGATACAGTTCCAACTGTCAAACGAGGAACTACCTCGTCCGCCATTTTTGAAGTTCAAACTTTTCTCTTGTGCTCAGTCTCCGCTCGAACTCTTCAGCGCCCGCGCCGCCAGACGTTGCGCAAAATAAAGAAGCCCATTAAGAACTGAAGCCTTTGTTTTAAACGACCTATAAATAATTTTAACCAAAATATTGGTACGCATCATAAATGTCAACGGAAATAAGGAACTTTTGAGCTGTTTTTTAATAATTTCAAATAATTTCAAAGCATGTTAACGGTGGGTTCTAACAGTATAAATAATAATGGCCCAAACAAACATTTGACTTAGCAATTAACTGAACTGTAGAAAATACTACTGCTGTAAATACTTGCTATAAAATAAAAATTCATCAGTTTCGTTTTTGTTCTGTTCATTCTGAGAAACAACTTTGGGTCGTTGCTAAATGCCTTTCGAAATTGTGGGTGTGTAGTGGGCGGGACAGAAATAGAGCTAAATTTGGGGACCAAGCAAAGGGACATTTATTAATTTCCCTCGTAACACACGGATATTTTTGGAATGTTATTTGTTGTCGACACCAAACTTGAGGGACGTCTCGTTGGAATATTGTGACTTCTATCACAAGAACTAATTTTCTTTTTTGTGTGTTGTGAAAAAATTCATTTGAACGAGGTTTAGGTTTGATCTTGCACGCGAGAATCATGTCACACCTTCGACTGGTGGAGTGTGTTCCGAATTTCTCAGAGGGACAAAATAGAGAGGTGATTGATGCCATAGCTCAGGCTATCGCCGGCACAGAGGGTTGCAGTTTGTTGGATGTAGATGCTGGCGTCTCAACCAACCGCACTGTGTATACTTTCGTTGGTTCACCAGAAGATGCGGTAGAAGGAGCGCTTAATGGCGCCAAGATGGCGAGACAGTTAATCGACATGACTCAACATAGAGGTACAGTAGATGGAAACTTCATTGAAAATTGAACAGTCTTCTACAAGTTTCTACTTTATTAATTGATAAAGATCGTGCACAAGGAGCTCAAGTCAACAACCCAAGTGATATGTATTTCTATACTGTTATGTACTTTTATGTATTTTTTAAAATTTCTTCTTGCTCTTTATAGTCTTCTATGTTATAGCTTTTTTACTCAGCAGGTTGCTACGGAGTAGAATTTACACATGTGCAAGGAAATTTAAACTCTTTACAGTACGTTACCGTACATTTTTCGTTCATCAAAACTCCACATTGCTTGCATTCAAAAGCCGCCTGGGGTTTTCCCAATTTTAAAATTTTGTTCTTACAACCCAGCCTTTACCATTTTGTAATTCACTAACCAGTCAATAATTACTTGAAAATTTTTCAATTTGTGTTAAATTATTTTTTTCTCTTTTAGTTTTTGCTCAAAGGGCTGTTTTCTCAGTTCAATGATATTGTATTGGTTGGTATGGACATTGCATTAAAATTGATATTGCATGCACATGGGTATGAACAATGCAGTTAAAGTAATTGTCAGGACTTGACCTTGGCTCACCCATAAAATCATTGTTTTATTTTCAATTTAATACTAAAATTTATTCACAAAATAAAAAAATCTTCAAGGTTTTATTAGAAGAATTAAATGTTATATTGTACTCCAACTTCATTTTACAAGGGTTTACTTGGTAAGAACTTAAAACTGCAAAACCACATTTGACCCTTTAATCCCCAAACTTGACAAATGATGTGTTGGTAAATTCTCCCAACTGAGCTCCATACTTTCTGTACAAGAAGCTAAGTTTGGGAGAATACGGCCTTTCAAATTCCACAGTTTTTTCTATTCGATCAATTCCTTATTTCTCATTACCAGTTACAGGCTTAAAATTTTATAAGAATAATTTAAGAACAAGCTCAGGCTGAGGCTCGATAACTGGGGAAAGTTTTTTGGTAGAAAATTGACTAAAACTTAGCAATACAGCATAAAACATAAAATGATTCACTGTAAAGACTGCTCAACAAACAATGAAGGTAGTCTGCCTCTAAATTCAGCCGTATAATACATGTGTGGCACAAGGCTTTTCAGTTCCAATACTTTGTTTTATTTTGTTTTTTCTTCATTAAAAACTGCTCACAGAAATAAAAACAAATTAAGAACAAATTGAGGCTGAAATCACCAAAAAATTAAGAACAATGAGCCTCGGCAAAATTTACTGGTTCTTATAAAAAAAGCATGTATAGTATTGTTGTTTGAGTTATGTAAGGAACAGCTAGATGTTGATAAGTTGCCTGGGCTGATCATGAAAGGGTTAAATTGAAATATCAATATGACATCAATCACTGAAACACAAACATGTAAAACTTTAGTACTCATGAAATTTAAATGAAAATCTCTGCAAAACTACATGAAAAAGAACCGAAAACCACAACACTGTACACAATCGCTTAATATTCGCTCAATTTTTACAGACCCACCAAGGTTTATACTTATTCAACATATTACTGATTAAACTGAGTACTTGTTGACATAAGTTGATTTTCAGTTAACATGATATTTGAATAACTTTGCCCTTGCAACCTTGCTTTTAATCTGAACTTTTCTTAGTTTTGTTAATTATCATCTTTACCAAAAAACAAACAAACAGGAGAACATCCAAGACTAGGTGCATTAGATGTTTGTCCCTTTATTCCCGTCCGTGGTGTTACTATGGATGATTGTGTTGAATGTGCGAAGAAGTTTGCTGAGAGAGCAGCACAAGAGATTGGTATTCCAGGTAACGTGACAAAAAATTAGCCACCATGCTTTGGCAGACATTTTTGTCTCATTGTTTTTAAAGATTTTATAAATTCAGATTCATATTATAAACAATTATATATTTAGCTTTGTTTTTATCAAATATATTAATATATTGATTTTTTATCTCTTCTCTTAATTATCTCTTCCCTTCTTATCTTTTCTAGTATCTCTTCTCTTTTCTTTTCTTTTCTTTGCTTTTCTTCTCTTCTCTTCTCTTCTCTTCTCTTCTCTTCACTTCTCTTCTCTTGACTTCTCTTCTCTTGAATTCTCTTCTCTTCTCTCCTGTATTCTGTTCTATTCTATTTTCTGTTCAGAGTCTGTATTCTGTTCTTTCTGTTCTGTTCTATTCTATTTATTCTATTCTATTCTTGACAATTCTATTCTGTTTTATTCGATTCTTTTCCATTCAAATCCTACTTTGTTCTATTTTGTTCATTTACTTCTCTATTAAGCTATTCCATTCTAATCAATTCCATTCTGTTCTGTTATTTTCTATCCTCTTCAATTTTATTATGTGCCACTTTTTGTTTATACTTTTCTCTCCAGTGTATCTGTATGGGTTTGCTGCCCAACAAGAATCAAGGAAAACGGTTCCACAGATCAGAGCTGGTGAATATGAAGGTTTAGTGAGCAAAGTAAGTCATACTGCAATGATTGTTGCAACGAACCCTTTCATCCCCTAGCAATTTATGAACATCTAACTTCTCCTTACATAAATCAAGTAAAAAATATAACTCAGGTAAATGAGATATAAGGAAAAATCTGCAGAAGTTAAACTCTTCAAACTTTTAGTATGGAAAGTATAGAGCTCATCATCATGATCAGTTTGGAGAATTTATCAATATCATTGTCATATGTTGTGTTTAGCTTAAAGGGTTAAATATTAATGAATTACTAAGTATTTTAAAAACTAATTTTAAAGTGGACAGTCTGTATTCTATTTCTATACAAAGTGGCTGCACTGTAATAAGAGCCTAAGTAAGTAAGTAAGTACTAAGTAATATAAGTAGGCAACCTTCTGTCGTGAGAGACAATGGTAAGTGCCCTGAGAGTCCTAGTCCATATTGTTATACGTGTTGATAGCAGTGAAGAAGTTTTAAGAGCCTATAGCTGCATAAAATATATATTGTGTTATTGAACAAGTGTGAGGTCAAGATGGCTGGTTATTGCAATTGGCCAAGTTCTTTATTTGCATTATGGACCAAGACAAATTGCAAAGTCAAGGCCCATGAAAATGCAAAAAAGAACGTGGCCATCATCCAGCCTTCTTGACCGAACAAGCTTGTTCAATAAAGGATTCATAATATATGCATGCCATAGAATTTCACTTTAATACTCTGTTTTCCATAAGACAAATATGCTTTTATGTCTTCATATCATGATCATTTTGCATTTAATTTTAATTTGTATTTGTATTTGTCGGTTTTTGTTGAAGAATATATTTACAAAACTCATCTATATTTTCTTTGTCTTGACTGATTTCTTCCGCTTTTTGCAACTCTTTTGCCCAAAATTCAATGAGCAATTGCACTCCACACAATTTTTTTTCTTGCGGGAACCAAATGGGCAATCCCAAGTGGTTTTTCCTACTGATGTAATCAATCAGAACACAGAATTCGCTTCATCTTGCCCACTCAGTGATCTGCCATATAATAAAATATATTATTTTTAGTTTTCTTAAAGTTACTTGTAAGATCATAGGGATGTAGTCAGGGGGGATAGGGCTAGGGGTGGGAGTGTGGGGACTCTAATTATTCCCCCATTTGGTGTTTACTAAGTGAAGGCGACCCATATTAAGCAGGGATTGACAATCCATTTGCCTGATTGCCAATGGCAAGTAGATCTTGGCTCGGGCAAGTGAATTTCATTGAAAATTAAAGTTCGTTCGCCCAGCTGGTGAGTGAAAAATTGAGCTGAAGCTCACACTTATTTTTCCCATTTGTTTTCCGAGTTGCACTGTAAACTTGTTTTTTACACAATTGAAATGTTTTATACAATGGTGCCCAAGCTGAGCAGCAAAACAAAATCTTACATATTCTATCTTCTCACATGCTGACAAAAACCACATTCAGCCATATAATTGCTTTGTAATCATGTGTACACGAGTCTCCTGCATAAATACGCATGAAGTACAAAGTCCGCAGGGTTGTGTTTGTTGTCAAGGTGATCTAGTGGGGCATATCATACTTTAGTAGGCTTTTTGTTGAGCGATAGACAGCGAGTCGCAAAACTGCTGGTGTTTTTAAACAAAAAATTAGTAATACATATTTCGAAAAAAAGTCAATAAATATCGGCTTAAATTTGAAAGTAACTAGTATATTAGTTGGTTTCTACTAAGACTACTTGTCATTTTCTATGTACTACATAAAAACATCAGATGTACACATCACGATTTTAAAAAAATTTATTTAAA